>MJUU01052584.1:118840-123840 GCA_002080025.1 Modiolus philippinarum | reverse complement strand
TGGAAGGCTTAATTTCCTGCCCCTACCCATTTCACCCCTTTCCAGTAGCAATCAAACTCCTCCTTTATTTCTTTCTTCTTTTACTTACAATTTTTTTAATTGAATAATTTGTTCTCGTCCTGATATAGCTGAAATATTGCTCATTGGACGTAAAACTCTAACTAATCAATCAATCAATCAATCATTTGTTGTCTAGTCTTTGTTATTATGTCTTTATTTGTATTACATCTTGTGACTTTTTACCTTTGATAGTAAAATTTTTGCTTTGGTATTCGTTTGCCGGCAATTTCCTTCAATGCCAGCACCTTTATAAAAAATCACTTCAGTTGACCATGAACACCTGCTACATTGTTTTTTACGACAGCATCTAGTTATCAAAGCTGGTTTACTTGCCATGGACAGTTTTTGTTTTACCACTGCACCATGTATACCTTTTGCGACTGTATATTGGGGGATATTTGTTAGTCCAAACATCTCATTACTTAAAATAGCTCGGAAAATTTTTAGCACATCGGTTTGTATAACGATTATTTTTGATACATTGCCAAAGTAACATGCCGATTTTAAGTTGTATGAAATGAAAAAAAAAAAAAAAAAAAAAAATGAGTGTGTTGTAGTTAAAAGCACCTGCACTTAATCCATGTCATTTTAGCATGTCTTATTTAAGAATCTAATTTTCTCTAGGTTACAAAAAGAGTATTGAAGATAAGCTGGACAAAGAATCATATGCATACAACATAGCCAACGACCAATGTGAATCCATCTTGAATGATGTGTGGTTTCAACAACAAACACGCATCAAAGACCAGGAAAAGCGGGAGCGTCAGACTTTTTACAAATACAAGGAACTTAGGGGAAAAGCAGTTGTTTCTGATGGAAAACCAAAGCTTCCACCAATAACACCAAGGCCACTATGTCGACAAGAATCATACAAATCAGCATTCGACGTAAGAAAATCAATGAAAGCAAAAGAAAAAAAGAAAAAGAAAAACGTCAGCTTTTATTTTGAAAACACATGAGTTTTACTACAAAACGCAAGGTACTGGACCCCAAACCAGTTATCAATACCACCGATAGTTTCAAGAATGAATTTTGAAACAAAACGAAAGTATAATTCACTTTAATACCAGAAGTCACCAATAAGGTCTGTGTGACAATAACAGATTGACATCATGGATAGGATGTGAAAAAAGAATGATCAACAAAGAGTATAGGGTCGGTAGAAATAGACATAATACTAACGTAAACAGAATATGTAAATAATTCTTTAAATAAAAATAATTTGTAGAATATAAGAAAAATCTTTTATTAATTAGGTAGTGGTGAAAGATTGAAAATTCCAACTGAAGTGATCATCAAGTTTGAAATTGTTTTCTATAATACCATGCTGGAAAGTGACGTAACATGAGACGTGTTTAGCGTTAAATATAGAATATTTCAACATTCGGTCTTAATCGCGACCAGCAGGGCGAGCTTGATGCATTACGTTGTGATAAAGAAATGTCCTGTAGTTCTTTCACAGGTAATTCACAAAATGTTAAAAAGAACTCTATAAAAGATTAAATTAAGCTGATTTTGTTTTGCTTTTCCGTGGCTAAAACATCTTTATTGCAATATTTAATATGCGTTATTCATCAGTACAACGCATGATGCGTATGAACACGACTCATATCTTATCATCCTTCCCCATGGTTATATCTGGTTATATCTGGTTGACCCGGATATATCAGGAGTTGACCTGGATATATCAAGCGATTCTCCCAAAAGTTTCAAAAAGCAATAACTTTTTGCAAGGTTTCAAATGAAATGAAATGGCTAAAAATAAACATCTACAGTCGAACTTCGATGGCTCGAACACCTAAGGGACCGATGAAAACAGTTCGAGTTAGAGGGATGTTCGAGCTATCGAGGTTGTATTGTGTTTAAACTTGAACAAAGGGACAAGAAAATGGATTCGAGATATCCATGGTGTTCGAGTTATTGCAGTTGGAGCCATCGAAGTTCTACTGTATTGCATTTGCTCTTTCGGATTAGGTATTCAAAACAGAATCATGATTACACAAATAGATAAACTAGACGTCAGAAAAATTGTAGAAACTGGGTCGTTGATATATCCTGCAGAGCTTTAACGTTTTCACATTATGACGTCATAAAAGCTCCAAGGAACGATAGAATAGCGTAACAACCAAAGGTTCCTGCAAAATTCAAAATCGACATTATTTAGATCCAGTTACAAAACCTTTGCCAATAGAATGATAAAAAAATATAAAACATGTTTTTGAGCTTTAATTTGTTGAGAATGACATGTATGCAGAAATTCCCGCACAAATTTGGGAGAATTTGAAACCTCAGTTCAATAATTACAAATCAAAAATACAAAATAAAGGATGATAAACAAGATATCGGGCTTTTGACAGCTGGAGTATTGTAAAATATCATCCCGCTCGCCAGAATATGAAGCTTGGGGCTCGTTCGCTACGCTCACTCGCCCCTGTGCTTCATATTCTGGCTTACGGGTTGATATTTTACGATACATAGCTGTCAAGAGCCCGATAACATATACAAAGCGCTCGAGACGTCTTGACAGTGACCCCTAGTTTTCGTTCGAAATACTAGGTATACCGCATTTTTGTTACTATCGCGTGCCATAGTGACCCGTTATTTTCTATATCACGGCATGTTCTGTGATAGTGATATTAACATGCAATGCAGATCAAAGGAATGCTTACAAATTACCGATTATAATCTTATAGAAAATAAAGGGTCAAACAAATAGGCTTGATTTATACTGGTCGTATTAAAGTCTGTATTAAAAGCAAAATGTCCTATATTCCAAATTTACACGTCATGATCAATCGAAACTGTTGTAATTTACTTATGGTCTTTGTGTTTTCGATGGTATAATCGGATGACAGCATAATAATTGACGTCATAATTGAATTAAAACGAATCAATGACTTAGAACAACCTTCACCAGGGAATGTACAATATAAGAATCTTACATGGTGAAAGTGCAAGATCAAGAAATCTCAGACATCTTAGGGTAAGATTTCACTATTTCTCTGACGAGGCTTGCCGAGTAAGAGAACCATTGAAATCTTACTCGAAAGTGTCTGAGATTTCTAAATCTTCCGTAAATGATGGTTTACAGTGTAAGATGACCTATGTAAGATCTATGCACGCGACCTCATCTAACACGGGTAAATTTCCAACCATAAGTCTCTGTTTTTGTAAAAAAAAAACAATCGTTACCATTATTAAACGTCATAAAACACCTAACGTCACAATGTTAAGTACATTCAAATGGCGACGGTGTTGGTCACACCGTATAGGTTTCAGACATTTTTATCCGTGTTTTACGGGAGAAATAGGAACTTGCATTCGGTCAAAATTAAAGATAGGGATATCTTTCAACTCTAGAAAAGACGAAATTTCCTACACCCATGAAAGATATATAGTATCTAGGCGAGAAATTTCGATCTTTAATCTGACCTTGCAGTGGGGTTCCTCACTGTGTTGAAGACCGTACGGTGACCCCTAAATGCTTTGTTTTGGGTTGTTTTAACCTAGACATTGGATGTTGTCTCCTTGACATTTACCCTATTTCCTTTCTTTTTTATATTAAGCAAGATCCTATTTTGATTATTTTCTCACATTTATTAGTACAAAATATAATGTGTTTACCCGACAACCGACGTATCTACGAGAAGTTAATGATGTCAGAATAGGTTGCCTGGTAATTTCCGTCTTGTAGCGAGGTACAAGATATATAGTATCTATCCCAAGGCGTGATCTTGCCGAGGGATGGACAAAAGATATCTTAGCCTGAGGGTTTGAGATCAGCCTTTATCATCCTTCCCCATGGTTATATCAGCCTGCAGATCCTTTCTGCAAAAGCCATATCCATTTGACACACACGGATATATCAGAGGTTGACCTCGATATATCAAGCGATTCTCCCAAAGTTTCAAAGGCAATAACTTTAATCAAGTTTTCACACGAAATCAAACGGGTAAAAATAAATGGTGAATGAAAAGATATAAAGTAAATGCACACGAGAAAAAAAAACAAGCGAAGGAACAACGCTTTTAATGTTGTTCTTCATCTTGAAATCACCATGAGGCCCTTAACAATGAGCTTAAGCATCTATTGCATTTGCTTGATCAGGTATTCAAAACAGAATAATAATTTCACAAATAGGTAAACTAGACGTCAGAAAAATTGAAGAAACATGGTCGTTGACATATCCTGCAGAGTTTTGACGTCATAAAAGCTCCGAGGGTCGATGGAATATCGTAACAACCAAAGGTTGCTGCAACATCCAAAATCGACATTATTTCGAGTAGTTTGGTCAAAATATTCACCCAGTTACAAAACTCTTGCCGATAAAATGATAAAAAAGCTACGAAACCTGTTTTAAGCTGAAAATTGCTGAAAAGACGAGAATGACATGTATGTCGAATTTCTCGTATGACTAGCTTGGACTTTCATAAAGAAATATCAAAAACGTTTCCGGGAAAAATATCATGTCACAATTGCAACGATTGGCGCGGAATTTTAAAATGAGACAGCCCCAACCCCCTTTTTAGCTCGCCGGGACGAATGCCCGGAGAGCTATTGTCATACCCCCAGCGTCGGCGTCCTGCGTCGTCGGCGTCGTCGGCGTCAGCAAAACTCTAACCTGGCTTGTGGAATTGAGACCTGAATAGCTAGGATGTTGATATTTGGTATGTGACTTCCTTGTGATGAGAGCTTTCTTCTGGTACTATACTTGTAGACATTTTGACCTTGACCTTGCCCTTAGGGCAATTTGAAAAAAAAACTTTAACCTTGCCTCTAGAAGGTAGGCTCTTAGTGGTAATGTGTTCATATTTGGTATGTAACTTCCTTATGATGAGCGATTTCTTCTGGTATCATACTTGTAGACATTTTGACCTTGACCTTGCCCTGAGGGCAATTTTTAAAAACTTTAACCTTGCCTATAGAAGGTAGGCTTTTAG
>MJUU01052584.1:62216-118735 GCA_002080025.1 Modiolus philippinarum | reverse complement strand
AAAAAACTTTAACCTTGCCTCTAGAACTGGTAGGCCTTTAGTGGTAGGGTGTTTATATTTTGTGTGTAACTTCCTTATGGTGAGAGCTTTCTTGTGGTACCATATTTGTAGACATTTTGACCTTGACCTTGCCCTGAGGGCAATCTTTTAAAAACTTAACTTTGCTTCTAGAAGTAAGTTGTTTAGTGGTAGGGTGTTCATATTTGGTATGTGACGTTCTTTTAATGAGAGCTTTCTAATGGTACCATATTTGTAGACATTTTGACCTTGACCTTGGCCTGACGGCAATATTTCAAGAAACTTTAACTTTGCTTCTAGAATTAAGTTGTTTAATGATAGGGTGTTTATATTTGATATGTGACTTTCTTGTGAAGAAAGCTTTCTATTACTTTCGAATTTATTGTGCATTGAGGTTACTGGAATCCCCGGCGAGCTATGTTGTCTTCCGACAACTCTTGTTTGTAAAGAGGTTAAATTTAAATATCTCGCTCCCCAAAATCACAAGATATCTCGATTCCCTTGGTGAGAAAAGAATTTCTTGTACCTCTGAAAACAGAACCAGGCCTATGTTTTTTTGTGAAATGTGTATTTCTCACACCGGTCAGAAAACATGAACACAGGACAGAAATTAGAGAAATAACAACTCCTACCTTCTTTCATTGCCATTTAATCGGTAGGAACGCTGAAGTGACAAAGGGAGGACAGGAGATTAAACAACCTGCAACGAAGAGTTAAAGACGATGTCCTAGACTAGAAAATTTAAGGACAAGAAAACACAAGAGTTAGCAAGAACTGAATTAAATCAAAGTTAAGAGTCATAATCTAAATTTAGCAGACGATCAGTTCTGCTTCATCAACAAAACCCGTCATAAAATGGAAATTGTGTGGGAAAGAATATCAAGTATGCATTTTATTTCTTTATAAATATTTCATAAAAGTAAAACAAATTATATGTGTAAATATATATGTAATACATGTTTTACAATGAAAATAGGAACGATGCAACAACAAAACAAGCATTAAAAGTATAAAATGTTCCTGGAAATATATAACATACTCATAAAATCTTACAAAGCTTCAGAAGAAATGCTGAAGAGGAATGAACTGACAAAGAAATATATTCATTAACGACAGTGCCCCCCTTTCTCGACAGACAATAAAAAGGCAGCTTTATAGCACCATCACATATGTCTCTTTTCTTGTTTACTTGGAGAAAAACTGCATCTGAAAATGTAGTGATAAGATTTATACAAATGCAAATGTACAAACACCGAAAAAAATTTTGTTTTCTTATTATCATATCACTTTTATTTGTTCGATATCACTTCTAGACACAAATCCAAATTAATTTCCTCTGATTGTTTTTTCAAAGGTCTGTTTCTCCCTTTGTGCTTTGCTTAAATCAATACGTATTATCTTCTTCATAAAATACTTATGACTATATGAACAGTAATTGAAACTAGAAGAAAGAAGATGTTTTTTTAAACACTTATGCCCCAAAAGGAACTTTAGAAGACGATTTTCGAATTAGTTGTAATTTATGTGCTTTTGTGTAATTATAACATTTATCTATAAATTCTGGTTACAACTGATTAGTTAAAAATCACAAAAATGCATCTGTAAAATACAAACCCCTATCATTTTCAATTCAAAGTTCGAAGTAAAGAAACTCTAATGCATAAATTAGTTTACTGCTTACTTCACTACTATTGTTTAAGGTAAGTAAGTAAGTTACAATCAGGGGGCAAGGTAATGATACTGTGACAATGAATACTTTACCAAAAATATAGGGGCAAAGGGAGATGCAAAAATAGCAAACTTATGTAAATGTATAAGATACCGAAGTTATTATAAATAGTTTATTATCATCAAAAGAGGAATAGTCAGAATATAATTTCACATTTGTGCTTACATTTTATCAGATAGTTACATGTCAAGGTCACTTAGTAAAAGAGTTTGGTGGTAAAAGTATTTTCCGCAAGAAAATAACATGTTAGATAAGAAAGCCCTGTCACATTCCACTCAAAAGATATTTTCGATGTTTAATTTATATGTGTTTGTTCACATATCAAGATGAAGGTCACGAGGTAAAATATATAGCCGATTTTAATTGGAAACTCGCAGTATCTATTGTTTTGTAAATTTGTTGAAAACTAATGATTATCTCCCTCATGCAAAGCTCTGTCCTTAGCTGATTTTGGCTATCCATTTACATTATATTGGTTATTTGCTCTCTCTCAGTTTTGAAACATCTATGAGGTTATGGTTTTCCAAATGTTTAGATTTTATCTATACTTAAGAGACATAAGTTGTCGAAATGGCCATATGCAGAAAACAAATTCACAGAAAGTTCGGTATTTAATTATCTGGTATTATGTAAAATGTCTTGCCACAAGAAATGCATATGTCAAATATGAAAGCCATATCTCTTTTTTGCAGGCAAACAGACAGACTATATATGATCACTTAATTTTGAATTCTCGGGGGGAAATTAGGAAATAATAAGTAACTAAGTTTACTGTAGAAGCAATGAAATGGAGTACTCGAGTACTCGGTGATCTCTTGAAACGAAAAGTACCAGACTTCATGAATCTTATCATTCAATGATATATAACTATGATATTGCTCATATGGCATAACAGGAGCACCAATTACTGTTTGTGTACCATTATAGCTAATCAAAGGTTTGATTAAACAACATTCAATTAAAGCAAAATTATATACAAGTTTTTCTTTAACAAGTAACTCACTTGTCTGATTAATTAAATTGTTTAAATCATAATTAATGCTTATGTAAACATCTGGAGACGACACGATTTACATCAAATAAATTTTCAGTAAAGAATATTATTTGATCACAAAGTGTACATTTGTCAGCTTTTCAGTTATTAGAAATATGACCATGCAGCCAATTTATTCAAAAGCACTATTGAGTCGCAAATGCGTCTTTAAGGAACAATCGTGCTGCTCAGCTACGTGTATCTACATATTTTAGTTAAATCGATTCCTCGTACATGTATGTATCATTTCAATTTCAAATGATAATATAAAGCAAGTCGATTTTCGTCAAATAAAAATTCATTTTAAAGCAACAGCAACAATTTGCTCTAATGTGTACGTTAATTAAAGTCTGCTAGAGTTATTTCTGCCCATGTCTTACATTTGTTACAACAAAGAGTTAAGTTTTCATTGTTGCATTTTGTGGTGAGAAGGTTTTGTTTTTATTAAATTTTATGAGAAAATGAAATTGAAAATTCAAAACCGTTTCGCTTGTTCAGATAATACAGAAATCGCTTGTAAGAAATTTAACATGATCAAAAAAGTATTTAGGCAAATATTTGCTTTTAATTTTAAGTAGCATAGACTGACTAAACGTTTCTTTCAATATATGTTAGTTAATAGTGTCTATTTAGAGGCGGTAACGAGTTTATTATGTTTTAAAGCGTAATGCTCTTAAATACGGAGGCAGCCGTATGAACCAATTAGGTACTCGATATTCGTACTTTCAGAGCGATACTCGAGTATTCGAGTACTCGTTGACATCCCTAGTTTTCAGACGTCCAGAGTTGTCAATGTACAGGTATAGGTCCAGGTATGATGCTGATGATGTTGTATCAGTGGTCTCTTTAATTTCGTCTCTTTAATTTCCAGTTAATTTGTATATATAAAATGAAGGTTATTGTTGAACTGACGGCTGTTCAATGAAAAAAACATCAAAGCAGTTTGATCTCTATCAGCTTTAATATGTTTTTGGTTTATGGATTTCCAAATGTTATGGTTTGATCTGCACTGATGAGACATAAGTTGTCGAAATGCGTATATGCAGAAAATAAATTAACAATAAGTTCGGTATTTTGTTTATTATTACCACTGGGTCGATGCCTGTGTTGGTGGACTGTTAGTCCCCGAGGGTATTCACCAACCCAATAGTCAGTACCTCGGTGCTTACCCGAAAACCGATTGTATTGAAACTTGAAATATCTTAATTTTACAAAAACTTGCATAAAACTAAGGAGTATCTCCCTCATGCATAGCTCTGTCCTTAGCTGAATTTTGGCTTTTCTTTTTAGATCCTTTTGGTTATTTGATCTCTATCAGCTTTTATATGTTTTTGGTTTAGTGACTTCCAAATGTTTTAGTTTGATCTGCACTGATGAGACATAAGTTGTCGAAATGCGCATATGCAGAAAATAAATTAACAATAAGTTCGGTATTTTGTTTATTTTTACTATATAACGGAAGCTGAAATTAAAGGACTTTGATAGCTTATTGTCTTTTTTCTGAACTAGCCCTTGTATGAACCTGGCTTCATACGAATAAAGAAACAAATCTGCTAAAAGTGGCGCACAATTAGTCCCAATAGGTATCCCTATCGTCTGCGGGAAAACTTGTACTCCAAATTCTACAAATATGTTATCAATCAAGAATTCCAGCATTGCGATGGCATCTCCCTCTGTATACTTTTTGTGTGAATCAGTGTGATGTTTAACAAAATAGGCCCCATCTTTACCTATCACTAAATATGAATTATTTCACCCTTTTTAGTACAGATAGACTGATGTATTTAAATCCCGGAGTACTGACTTTAGCTTATCTTGTGGAAGAGTAGTGTTTTGACATTGTTGCGGTGGTTGAGTTCAGTTGAAAAAAAAAATCCTAAGAAGTCTTTTGAGTTTTTGAGAATCCACATCTGATTCACTCCACTTGTTTTGGTATCCTTTATTACAATATATCATTAGACCATTAATGAAGTTGGGAGCTTTTAGAAAGGGGTTTTGTTGTGCATTTGACAGACCCAACAATATATCTCTGTTTGCAGGGGCATTTATGTAATTTAGGTACATAGAAGATACAAGGCAGGTTGTTGTTCTCTTCACTCAAACTGATACCAAAGGAAGACAATACTGATTTGTCATTGTTTAGTATGTCATCCCTTGGTAACCATGAAAACTTCTAACTGCATATTTAATAAGGGGAATTACAAAATAATTGCAACCAAAATAACGGCAACAAATACATCAAACTGTTTCACTCCAAAGCATATTTTGACACTTTCGAACAGATATACTTTCTGCTTCCAAGTGAATTCACACAATTTTATGTGAGGTACTGCAGCATTGAAAAAGTTTATATGCGACGAAATAAAGCAAAAAACGAAAAACAACTTCAAAATAGAATAAGTAAACAAAAACTTACGACACTTTCCCCAAGTGCCTGAAAGCTAGCTCTCCGTTGTCCACCTTTCATGGCTTCGCCAATTCCAAATATACTATTCTTGCTTCCTCGTCTGTCAAATTCCTAAATATTATACGAAATCATGATGAATAATTTGTCATAGCATATAGTTTATAAGCTATAAACTAAAGAGAAAATAATTGAAACAGGTTATGAATAAATATGTACAATGCATCGGCGGACAAATACAAGAAAACGAAAGAAAAAAATATTGATGATTAAAACAATCCAACGGCTCTGCAAAATAGAGGCTACATAAATGTGGACTAATGAACAAAACCAAAGACACTTACAAAACTAGAAATAAACGGCACAAAAACAAAGCGAAGTCTCAATCATTTAAAATGGCAAATCATCAGGTGAAGTAAGGATGAGACTTTTAGATAGTAATTACACAAAGTCTTTGTATACATTACAGACACAGCACAAGCAAATAAGCTGTGACTAAATATATCTCAGATGAATAATATTACTGTGCTTATCCAAAATGCTTTTACCTCTCCCAATAGGTATTGTGCTACCAATCTACCAAATTGGTAACACAGTTGGGATGAAAGAGGAATAGGATTGCTGAACCAATCTTACAGTTTTACAACTCAACTGTTGCTATCAAACTATAAAATTGGTTGAACAATTTGAAAAGTTGATACTCACCTCTGGATATCTTCTTTAACTTTATTGTCAACTGCCCTTGTATACCATGAAAATTTTCTTGGTATAGGGAAATTCTTATCTTTACTTTTGCAAATAGTCTTCATCACTTTTCATTATCTTTGTTATGAACACAAAAACAATCTTATAATACCATATCTGGCAAGTTTTCATATTTTTCATCTGAATTTTTATTATGATAAACGTTTTGGGGAAAAAAATGTGAAACTACTGTTTTTATTATGGGAGATAATTATATCTTATTTATGACCTCCCTTGCTCATTTTTTCAGTTTTTCCATTTTTACCAAGAAATGATATAAAATGATATTTTTTAATGAGCATACACCAAACAACACAAAAAATTAATTGTTAACCGAAAATAGACTGTAAAACAAAATATTTGGCATTTTCAATTTTTTCTATGCAATTCCTGAAAACTGAATTGCCCTATGTAAATAAACTCACTATTTAGTTTATATATCTGAATCTGTCACCACACACCAATCTTAAAGTAAAGAATTCCTGTGGTAAGTATCAACTTTTCAAATTGCTAAACAAATTTTACAATTTGATTGCATCAATTGAATTGTAAAATTGTAAGATTGGTTCAGCAATCTTTTACTTCTTTCACTCCAGTTGTGTCACCAATTTGGTAGATTGGTAGCACAATAGCAATTGAAAGAGGTAAAAGCATTTTGGATAAGCACAGTAATACTCAATAATTCTAATATAATTTGCATATAGAAAATACGCTGCCATGATTGGCTGCATTGACTTCCAGTAGCAATTTTTGAAGTCGCTTATTTTTCGAAACACGACGTTGACCGAACCACAGTTTGGTTCACTATATAAAAACATACAATTAAATAGAACAAAAAACGTGTGATTGGAATAACATAAATAACTAGAGGCTCAGAGACTGAGCCTGTATCGCTCACCTGACAAAATGCTTCTATGCCAAGCATGTCCAAAAATTATGTTTTTACCAATGGGGTCTAATGTTTAGCTATGTTCTCCATAAGCACCTGTGTTTTTTTTCTGATCCTATTCAAATGAGTAATTTTTGAAAGGACCTTCTATATATTAAGTTAAATTGCATAAATAGTTTCAGAGAAGATGACGAAAAGGATGGTATTCTCATAACGGGCTAATGTTAAACTATATTCTGCACTGGTGGCCATTTTTTTTATCTGATCTAAATGAAATGAGCAATTTTTGTAAAGTACCTTTAGTGCATCATTCCTGTAAAGTTCGGTTGAATTTGCTTCAGTGGTTTCAGAGGAGAAGATGAAAATGTGATTTTCCCATAGGGTCCAATGTTAAACTAGGTTCCGTGCTGGCGGCCATGTTTTTATCAGATTGGAACGAAATGAGCAATCTTTGTAGAGGACTTTTATTGCATCATTCCTGTAAAGTTTAGTTGAATTTGCTTCAGTTGTTTCAGAGGAGAAGATGAAAATGTGATTTTCCCTTAGGGTCCAATGTTAAACTAGGTTCCGTGCTGGCGTCCATGTTTTTTATGGGATCGGAACGAAATGAGCAATCTTTGTTAAGGACCTTTAGTCGGACGACGGACGGACGGACGGACGGACAGACGGACGACGGACGGACGCCAAGTGATGGCAATAGCTCACACTGACCCTTCGGGTCAGGTGAGCTAAGAATTTGTTTGCTTATCATACTAAATCATTACATATCATAAAAGACCAGACTGTTTTTATTTTGTTTGTAAGTGAATTGGTAACGTTTACACTCCATTAAATTACTTTAAAACGGTGTTTAATCCTTTAATAACGTGTATTCAATAATTGGAAATAAAAAACATTTCAGGCGTGTATATTTATAGGACCAGGTAGTGAGTTAATTTCCAATTTATTTTTTTGCAATGACGTGAAGGTGACAGAAAAAAACATTTTTAAATCGAAACTGAAAGTAAAGACTTTGTATAAAGACTTTGTCTCAAGTGCATTTACTCCATATCCCTTGATTGCTTATTTTAGACTGGAGTTCGTCTCTCATGCAGTGTTGAATCCGTTGAGAGATTTATGCTCTGTATGCATTTCTGGTTGACTTGTGCGTGAGAGAATTTCCCATATGGATTCACTATCGTACTTCTAAATTTTGGCTATTTTATTTTTTGTAATATAAAAACTGTTATTCTGACCACCTGTTTATTGCGCCTTTACATCATGATTTTAGTTTTCTTACTTTTGACGAGTGCTCTGTGATTATTTAAGCTTTGTGACTGACCTCTTTTGGTATTTTTATCGAGCAACGGATGCCAGCGAATACTTTGCCAGTTAATTTTATGTTCGTTGACAACCCCGCATTCATGAATAATGAATAGCATGGATGTAGCGTTGCTAAACAATTAGCAAAAAATACCACTCAAGCCGGTGCTAGGTGCCGTAGTTCTCATGGTAACAACAATAAAAGCGGAGATCCGTTGTCTCGTTTTACCATATGCTTGTAAAGGCTTTCTCATGTGCATTTACTTCAAATTTTAAGTTTCTTAGGATTAAAAAGTCCCATTCTCTACCAAAAATATACAAGGATATCATTTAAAACCATCTACCTTTTTAGGTATAACATTTGTAACCAGTAACGAAAATATAAACATGAATCAATGTTACAGATATGTTACAGATATGTAGCAATTTAGACTAGGTGACATTAACTTTTTAAAGCCTCGAAATAAACAATATACGTTGACCATTATGACATGAACGGCCCTAAAAAGTATATCATACTTTGCTCTCCAAGTGCAAATACATGTGTTATTATGGTATGACAGAATGCCTCATAAAGATAGCTAATAAGGTGTATACATGTATTCATAATTATCAATCTTCAGAATATAAAACAATTCCAAGTTAAAGAAACCAAAGAAACGTAAATATGATAAAGGGTGATGATCAACAGAACAATGGATAGACAAAACCAATAAGTGTAACAGTAAAAATGAAAGAGTTGAAATAAGTTAACACGGTGCAACTCCAAAATCTAGAAGTATGAAATCATTTCTACGAATGAAAAAATATTCACTTTTCTAATGCGTAACATAATATAAGTGTCATACATGTATTAGCTTTACAAAATTGTCATACAAAATACCGAAGTTGCATAAAAAATAGTAGATTTGGTTATGCTGTACACGTGTTTCAAGGAGTATCCTCTCATCAGCAGCATTAAAATCAAATAATATAGAAAGCCATGATCCAAATGTAGTCAAGATAGACGTACTCATATCCAAAAATTTCGAAATAGGAAGCCAAATCCAGCACCAAGGACATCTACCGAGTGCCATACACGGAATGAAGCCTCGGTATTTTTAACTGCTTAGAACTTTGATAAAACAGTTATGTTGTATAACAAGCAAGGTATAATTTTCATGTCAGACAAGTCTGACTATTGGGTCGATGGGTACGTTCGGGGACCTCTGGTCCATCAGCAGTGGCATATTAGATAGCAAAAATGTATTCCTGATGGGTAAAAAATTAGTATATTAAATTCAAAGACATATATTTCTCAAGTTAACATTTTCTAAATTTCATAAACCTGTTAATCTTACAACAAAGTATGTGTTGCGAAACAGCTCTCAAAGTCAAACAGAAAATAAAAAGATAAAAGAGGTGGATTTAAAATCTACAAAACGTTTAAGTTATAATTAATACATAACTAATAAGTAGACTAATATATTTCGACAGAACTGACTTCTTCAAGTGGGTCGTAAAGAAGGACGTATTACATAAAAATATAATACAATACAGGTAAAAAATCTAAAAAATCTTTGACATTGTGTGCACTAATGGCAACAGCCTAGCCGATGAAAGTTGTGCAAGTGTATCAGTTATGTACGGTGAATATTTTGGCAGGACCTCGGATTTCGTTGGTTTCGAGAGTGTGGGGACAGATAACACATCTCGGTCTTTTACATCATTTTGTGCCCCTGTAATTAACCGACATTACTTTAGATTTTAAGTTACTGCTGAATAGATGCTCACGTAGAGATTTGTCTCGACAAAAAGACAGGAGGGGCACTGGTTGAAAAACATCAGCCATCAAGGTGTCTTCCATAACTATGCTCTAAAATACATCGGCAAACGAATACCGTGATTGAAAAAACATCAGCCATCAAGGTGTCTTCCATAACAATGCTCTTAAATACATCGGCAAACGAATACCGTGATTGAAAAAACATCAGCCATCAAGGTGTCTTCAATAACAATGCTCTTAGATACATCGGCAAACGAATACCGAAGCAAGAACGAGGAAAGGGGAAATTCCAAAATCATAAATCCAAAAATTACGGCATTAAAATTATTCAAGAGAATGTTGCGGATGGCTATGTTGTGGGGATTGTAATCAAGAATGTCAAGAGGTGCTTTGTCATTTTGTGTCTTGTGTTTTGGACGCAGAATATGTCGACTACTCTGTTTACAAACGGATTCCGAGGCTCTGTCAACAACAGCTTTGAGATACCCTCTTGAAGTGAAGAACGCGTCATTTTGTTACACTGTATTTTGAAATATTCTTCATCACTGCAAAGACGCTTAAGTCTTACAAATGGCGACTTTGCAGGTTTTAAAATGAGAAGATTTGTAATTAAGGAAACGATGAGCATTTGGGTTTATAAAAGATAGAAATTTCGATGTCATAGTCGGATACCAGGCACAATATGTCTAAAACGCCAATTCCGATTCACTTACACTGAAAGTACATTTTACGACCGGATAGTAAGACGATACAAAGCCAATGAAAATTTGGAGATCCTTATCGGAATTACTAGAAACACTGAAAATATCATCAAAGCATCTTTGTAAAGATCAGGAAGGGGATCACTTTGTAAAGATCAGGAAGGGGAACACTGAACTCTGTTAACATTTTTTCCTCTAGGTATCCGACAAACAAGCAAGCAAAACTAGGACCCATTTTTTTACCCATCGCAACTTAAACTAAATGTATAGCGATTGATGACAAGATTCGTCAATCTCAAAATAATGTCCGTGTCAAAATAAGGGTTGGGTCTCCTGTCCAAAAAGTGTTTGACTACCAAAATCGCATCAGTATTTGGTATGCTTGTATTAAGGGCAGTAATGTCCATGGTGAAAATCTTGCGCCGTGCACTGTTGAGTTATAAATCGTTGAAAATGTTCAAGCCTTGGTTGGTATCCTTGACAAATGTCGGAAGAGTTTCAAAGATCGGCATGAAAACATTATAGAGCAAACTAGAAATGTTTTCTGAGGGACAACTGCAGGATGACACGATTGGTCTTCCTGGGTTTTGAAGCTTATGAATATTAGATAGCATATAACTAGAGGCTCAGAGACTGAGCCTGTATCACTCACTTGACAAATGCTTCTATGCCATGCATGACCAAAAAAGATGTATTCTACCAATGAGGTCTAATGTTAAGCTATGTTTTCCATTGGCACACGTGTTTTTTTCTGATCCTATTGAAATGAGTAATCTTTGCAAAGGACCTTCAATACATCATTCCAATACAGTATTACATTTCCCTTGAATATTTTCAGAAAAGATAATGAAAAGTATGGTTTTCACATACCGGGCTACGATGTTCAACTATGTTCTGCACTGGAGGCCATGCTTTTGTCGGATCGAAATGAAATGAGCAATATGTGTAAAGTACCTTCTGTACATCATTCCTGCAAATTTTGGTTGAATTTGCTTCAGCGGTTTCAGAGGAGGAGATTAAAAATGTGACTTTTCCCATAGGGTCCAATGTTAAACCTAAAATCGGCGCTGACGGCCATGATTTTTGTCGGATTGAAAATAAATTGGCAATCTTAGTACATCATTTCTGTAAAGTTTGGTTGAATTTGCTTCAGTCCTTTCAGAGGAGAAGATGAAGATGTGATTTTCCAATATGGTCCAATGTTAAACCTAAGTTCCACGATGGCAGCCATGTTTTTGTCGGATCAGAACAAAATGAGCAATCTTTGTATAGGTCCTTTAGTACATCATTCCTGTAAAGTTTGGTTGAATTTGCTTCAGAGAAGAGGAAAATGTGATTGTCCCATAGGGTCCAATGTTAAATTATGTTCCCTGCTGGCGGCCATGATTTTTTTTTGGATTGAAGCGAAATGAGTAATCTTTATTGAGGAATTTTAGTACATCATTCCTGTAAAGTTTGGTTGAAGTTGCTTCAGTGGTTTCAGTGGGGAAGATGAAAATGTGAGTTTCCCATAGAATACAATGTTTAAACATGTTCCGTGCTGGCAGCCATGTTTTTTGTCGGATCGGAGGAGAAGATGAAAATGTTCAAGGTTCAGAGACAATCGACCGCTTAGCCTTAGACGGAAACAATTCTAACGCGATGGCATTAAAATTAGATCTTCGACCGGTTTTTTGATTCTATTATGTATTAATGTTTTCAAAGTTGTGGCAAAGTAAGTGAGAACCGAACCGTCAGTCTGAAAAGAACAATCCAAGGACAAAGGCAACGTCGGAAAAACGAAGAAACAAAGACATAACATGAGCACGGCACAGAAAAGAAAATGAAGACACGCACATATACAAAAATGAACAACACGGACCCAATAAAAACCATGGGTGAGATCAGATGCACCGGTAGAGTAAGCATATCCTGCTTCTTATAAGATACCCGCCGTGTTGAACATGTCAACTCTGGTAGTAAAGTCAAATCTGGTAGAGGAAAATCAAACTTTAGTGGCAAAGAGACAGATCTGTTGTCATCTGGGAAACAAATATCTCATAGCGGTCCACAAGATCGTGATGTCGACCGTAAAACTTCTGTAGTGATGACCTCAAGTTATGGGCAACATACCTTTGCTTAAGTAGCCTAATTGTAAGCAACCGAGCTCTATCAAGGTAGTCACTGTATCGACCACAGGGCCTTGAGTAGCGAATGAGTTGGGTGATGTAAACTCCGTATGCTGGTGCTTTTGGAATGTTGCTACAAAGAAAGGGGAAGTTGACTAATGGAAAAGTGAAGTCATCGCGTTTGTCATATAGCCTAGTTTGTAGTGTACCTCTTTTGTCAATTTTAAGATGAAGGTTGAACGAGGCTGATGTGGAAGTATCTGTACTATCCTTAATTTCTAGCTCTTTTGAATAGATAAGATGAAGAAAATCACCAAAGCGAGGATTGTTTAATGATAAAATATCATCTATATAACGGAAGCTGAAATTAAAGGACTGGTCCAGTTTTTTATCTTTATTTTGAAGAAGCCCTTCGATGAATTCAGCTTCATATGAGTGGATAAATACATCGGCTAAAAGAGGTGCACAGTTTGTGCCAATTGGAATTCAGATAGTCTATTGAAAAACAAGTCCTCCAAACTGGACAAATATATTGTCGATGTACTTATATCTTTGTTCAATGTACTTATATCTTTGTTCGCCGTTCTTGCGGGAGAAACATCTATGAATTATATCTTTCAGCCGTGATTTCAGTTGTTCATGGGGAATTGTGGTATAAAGCGTAAAACCGTCCATTAGACAATTGAGATTCGGCCTTTCGAACATAACAGTTTACATCCCAAGCAACAACCGCACCACTTTTGGCTGCATGTTTGATGACAATATCCTGTCATTTTCAGTTGACGAAGGTCTCATTGTTCATCTGGAGTCAGGTTACGGTTTTTTACTGTTTGCCTAGCCAAAGTCTCTAATAAATACAGTTTGAAAGTATAGAAATGTCTTCAATTTTACACCTTTGATGCGTTTCTCGTATTGGCCTATTATTAACGAGTCCTACGATTTATGTTTAAATAGGGTCCCACGATTTTTTATTCTTATGTCCTACGATTTATGTCTCTACAGGGTCCAAGGATGTCGATATTTACTCTATTTGTTTAGTATACTGGCTTTGAGATATGTTTCAATATGTGTCAGATGTGTATGCTCCAGTGCACGTGATCCACGTGATCCTGATACATGTTTATTTTTTAAAATCGCTGCCGTTCGTGCTTTGTTATTAGTTATTTTCTTTCGTTGAACTTATTTTGGAATATTGTCGGACTATAATTTGACCCCTCTTGACATTATACAATACTTTGCTATTTACCTTAATTGTAACTGACAAGTAAGAAATAAAATGTTGTCTGAAAATTTGCGACCGATTACACAAATCAGAATAACAACATTGAAATATTCAAAAATAACAATGAAAACACATTTAAGCGAATCTTAATAGTAAACACATAGCAATTATGAAGCGTTACAAATATATTATCATTATTTCAAGTGTTTTAATTGTTATAAAACCAGAAAGACACTTTTAGAAATAGTAATTCTATAATGTACAAACGGATACAAGGGATAAAATATATTTACAAAGAGTACTTTTTAAATTATTAAAAAAAAAACTCATGCTATTTTCTACACCCAAAGTAAAAACATCGTTGAAAGTTCAAAAAGATGATCGTCTTTCCGAACGTATACAATGTAACTCTAAAGATGTATGCGGGTTGAAATATATCCATTTTTCATCATTTGCACTTTAAATTGATGACAATTTTTGCATTTCAATCCACACAGATAATTGTTGAGTACTTTGTGCACGTGAAAAATGAAGATAATCATTTGAAATTTCAACGTTTTTTCCTTTTGGTGTGTCTATGTGTAATACACATAATGGGTAAATACACGAATATATAAGAGTTAATAAAACTGCATTGCTACATTAGGCAATAAAGGACAAAGGATTACGACATTACAATGGAGGGTAACATTGAAGGTGATTAAATATGGGGAATACTGATGCTGTCGTAGATTGTAAACATCGCCATGCGCTTTACGACACTTGTTTTGGACACTGCCAGCCATTATTAAAAATTTGGCTCAGACAGTCGGACTTACGGGTGTGATGAAAGGCCCTGCGCTAGGGCGTCGATGTCTGCAATCGATGAAAAACTGATCATCATCAATGCCACCTATAGGTAATATTCCAAGACTATGTGTGCTAGGTTTTCTTTCTTTTTGTCCACCTTCCCCGAACATGGAAATAGGCAAGATACCGACGCTGTGCGTACTTGGGCGTCGGGATTTGTCAGAGGATCGTCTTGATGATTCATAGGATCCTCGACGAGCATCATAGAACCAACTTACTGGAAAAGTGTACTGTCCTAGGCTTTGTGTACTTGGACGGCGAGGTCGTTCTGAACCTGGACTCTCATCAGCAATCAGACTGATACCAGGCGTACCTCCCACTGGTGGAATCAGACTAAATTTTCTTTGTTGTTCTATAGAATCACTCATTGATAACTGTTTTTCTTCCTGGAAAACACCAATGAATATAAACAGAATAAATCAATGTTCCATCTTGTTCATCATATATTTTTAACAACCGATATTAGCATTTATTATATAAGTGATAAAATTTATGGGTTAATGATGTTTAACAAGAATATGTACCGACAATACCCGGCCTCAGAACTGTTTTGAACAATGGTATATTTTGTGATTATTAATGCATGAAGTTGATTGTGCATGGAAATATATTTTATTACGATTTTTTTGTTTATTTCATTCTAATAGTTATTTAATAAAGTTCAATGATGATAGCTTACATCCTTCACAGAAAAAACTTAAACTTTTGCATAAAGCTATGGATAACTATTCCCCCTTTTCCATGATCAGTGAAGCATGAAGTTTGTTGCATGGGTATATATTAAAAATAATTTTCGTTCATTCATATTCGAATGTGTATCTATATAAAGTGTCATGATAATAACATACAACCTTCATAAACCAGAGGCTCACAGGAGCCTGTATCGCTCACCTGGCTTTCAGTTGCCACAATCAAGGTAGCATTGCAAGTTATACAGTTGATCTTAAGTTTCTCAAACTTTTGAACTGTTTTTAAAGTCTGATCATGTTTTACTATATTTCTTTGTTGGGCTGTTTTGACAAAAAACGTTCTTGCTAAGGACCACTTTCAAACCAGTTTTGAAACTGAGAAGTCATTTTGTAAATGGCAGTCAACAAACAATTTTCAACACCGGTTTTGAAGTCGCAACATCAATATCTCCTTGGAAATCAAATTTCATTAAAATTGGACAATGTTGAATTTGTCCGCCTTTTTTGGCGGCCATTTTAAAAATGGCGGTCAACAAACAATTTTTAACATCAGTTTTGAAGTTGCGACATCAAGACCAATTTGGAAACCAAAGGTCATAGAAATCGGACAATGTAAAATTTTCCTGCCTTTTTTGGTGGCCATTTTGAAAATGGCGGTCAACGAACAATTTTCAACACCGGTTTTGAAGTCGCAACATCAATATCTATTTGGAAACCAAATTTCATTGAAATCGGACAATGTTGAATTTTCCCGCCTTTTTTGGCAGCCATTTTGAAAATGGCGGTCAAGGAACAATTTCCAACATCAGTTTTGAAGTCGCCACAGCATGGCAAACATTTCATCCATTTACACTTAACCTTTATGTTCTATAGTTTTGAAAATAAAAGATGAAAAATACACTAAAATTAAAAAAATTCGGTGAAAAAAGGGCAATAACTCCTACAACGGTTTATTGATTTTCTTTAAAATTTCAGGGTGGGTAGATCTTGATATGCTGGACATTTTTGCAATTTACACTTGACCTCTATCTGTTACAGTTTTTGAAATAAAAAATAAAAAATGCAAAAATTTTGAAAATTTTGAAAATTTAACGGAAAAAGGGCTATAACTCCGACATTGGTTTTCAGATTTTCTTCAAAATTGCACAGTGGGTAGATCTCATCATGATGATCATTTTTTACCCCATGTCAGATTTTTGATATCTGTAATGGTTTTCGAGTTATTAGCCAAAAACTGCAATTTACCCCTATGTTCTATTTTTAGAAATGGCGGCCATGTTGTTTGACCAGCCGACTAATCGAGCACAATTTTGAGAAGCCATACCCTGGTGATGATTCAAGTTTGGTTACATTTGGCCCAGCGGTTTCAGAGGAGAATATTTTTGAAATTGTTGACGGACAGACAGACAGACAGACGACGGACGACGGACGCATAGTGATGGAAAAGCTCACATGGCCTTTTAGGCCAGGTGAGCTAAAAACTTCAACCTGAGAGTAAATCTCATACTACTTCCACCCCCCCCCCCTATTCCATGATCATTGAAGCATAAAGTTGGCAGGAAGGATAAATTTTAATTTTTAATTTTGATTAATTATATCCTACTGTGCATTCATATAAAGTGCCATGATAGTAGCATACATCCTTGACAAAAAAAAATACCTTCAAACTGAGGGTAAACCTCATACTACCCCCTTTTTTCAATGATCATTGAAGCATGAAGTTGGTAGCATTGATAAATTTTTATTATGATTTTGTTTAATTAGATGCTAATCTGTATTTATATAGAGTTTAATGCTAAAAGCATACATTCTTAACAGAAAAAAAAAATTACGTAAACCTTATACTATCATACTTGTTTCTCGTGATCAGTGAAGCATGAAGTTATTTTCATGGGTAAAATTTTATTATGATTTTTGTTTAATTAGACACCAATTTGTATGATGTAAAGCTTAATAATAATAGCTTACATACTTCACAGAAAGAAACTTTAACCTGTGGGTAAACCTCGTACTATCACACTTTTTTCGTGTGATGAGTGAAGCATGGATTTTGTTGCATGGGTAAAATTTTATTATGTTTTTTGTTTAATTAGACACTAATTTGTATTTTTATAAAGATTTCTGCTAATAGCATACATTTTTCATAGAAACTAAAGAATGTGTCTATAAGACACCGATGCCCCGCCAATGAATTTATTCCACAGATTTACCGAAGTCAATCATTCATAAAATAATTAGTTCCCAGTTACAGAATTGTGATGAAATGCAAAATTCAACCATAGAATGTAGGTCATGGACACCCAATTTGTTGTGAAATGCGCAGATCTCTTTTAGATGAATCTTCCAGTGAAATATCATGATGCTTCAATACATAGTAGATGAGATATGGACTTAAACGCAAACCTTAACCAAAGCCTCTGAAGCATAAAATGTAGGTCAAAGCCACCTAATTGTCAATAATTTGGGTAGTGCTCATAAAGGCAATGAATTTGATAAAACATCATTGTCCTATAATGTGTAGTTGTTGAGAATGGACTTTAACGCAAAACTTAACCAAAGTCAATGAAGCGTAAAATGTAGGTCAAAGCCACTTTGTCAATGATTTGGATAGTGTGACAGGGTATATTTTATGTACATTGTATAAACTAATTTATATATATTTTATTCCTTGCCAGATATTAATATATTAGTATTTAAGTACTTTATTCACTTTTCTGTTATATATTTTCCATAGACTAAATGTGTAGTGTCTAATCAGTCACACTTCATAGATCCTGGTTGTAATTGTACCTATCTTTTCAACCTGTAGTTAAATTAATTGTCACACCTGGTTAGTCTTTATGTGGTCAATTTTGATTGGTCAATTGAGACACACCTCAGATTTTGAAATATGAAAATGGTGGTCAACTTGTAAAAATATTAGAACCAATTATTGTGACTTTAAACATATTTGGAAATTATGTGATACTGATCTTTGTATAGAGACTTTGCACTTTGTGCATGCTACTTAGTTATGATGTTTTGATTCTTTGGAGCATTGTATTTTCTGGAATATATTAATTCTTTATATCTGGTAAGTCAAGTTTTATTGTCTTTATGGTGTAAGAATGGCGTATGCAGTGCATGTAGTGTAATTCAGTCCGTATGTTGGTAAGTATGCCCTTACACCCATTGATACATTAGGTGTGAGATAGTTTATGAATGAATCTGAGAATATAAGATATGAATCTGTATTTTTATATGCGAGACGCGAGATTTTTGATTGATTTTGAAAGTGACCTTGACCTTTTTTCATTCCCATCTATGACGTCACATGACGTTTATTTTATTTATGGTAAACTTGAATAGTAGAGTTAATATTATTGAAATATTAAAGTTCATACATTGGAAATACTTTAATAAAGTATTAGAAGTAGTATTCTGTATTGGAAATGTAATATATTTGTAATATATTGTGGATTCATAATATTCCTGAATCCTGGTATTTATTATTGTAATATTATTTTCAAGTTACACATATTGTGATGATTTTGATGTTTGACATGATGTAATTTACCAAGTGGTTGTTGATGTCATTATTTATAACCTGATTCCACAGATTGGTAAGGGCTATGTATATTTTCATTAAAGTGTTTAGTCACTTAATGTTATCTTGTACTGAAGCCAAATAACATCATTTGTGAGAGTTATTTCCTTTTATTTTATAAAAGGGCCGTGGATATTACATATTCATATTATACGTTAGGTGACTGTTTAGTAATTTGTATGATTTACCAATGTACATGCACATGTTTTAATAGATATGAAAAGTAGTTTGAATTATTGTATTTTGTAGAATGTCATTGCATTCTTGAATTTCGAATTATTACATAGAATTATGTATATGAGACATCAACCAGTATTTTGTCAAACACATTGTTAAATACATCTATGATATTATTATTATATTTTTACTTAGTATATTTCTGTTATATTTTGTAGGGTTTCTCTCATGTTTTGTTATACTTGAAGCAGTCTAATAAAGTGATGCCTTCGAACCCTAGATTTGTTTTATGTCTGCCTGAAATCACGACTACTTCAATAGTACTCATCACGGCAATTAATTCGATGAAACATCATTCTCTTATAATGTGTAGTTGTTGAAAAATGGACTTTAACGCAAAATTAACCAAAGTCACTGAAGCATAAAATGTAGGTCAAAACCACCTAATTGTCAATGATTTGGGTAGTACTCATCAAGGCAATTAATTGGATGAAACATCATTGTCCTATAATGTGTAGTTGTTGAGAAATGGACTTTAACACAAAACTTAACCAGAGTCACTCAAGCATGAAATGTAGGTAAAAAAATCAAACTACCTAGTTGACTCTGTAGTACTATCAAATATCTACCCACTAGCCAACTATTATAGTTCTACATCTTTAAGTTTCTGAGAAATGTACGTAAACGCAAAATTTAACCGGACGTTCGGACGGACGGACGGACGGAAGGACGGACAAGGGTAACACTATATGCCCCTTCCACATTCGAAGGCGGGCCATAAAAAACTTAAACAAGTGGGTAAACCTAACTTGGGACGGACTGACAGACCCGAACACTATACACCCCCTTACCATTGAAGGTGGGGCATAAAGACTGAGCAATAAAAGGCTCGATGTGATATAAACACATATGAGCAACTTTCGTTCTCTTTCAACCATAATAAATACATTTCTATTTAAGGTTTTCCAAATGTTTGATCTACATAGAGAGTACATTAAATGTCAAGTAGGTCATCTGCAGAAACTAAAATTTACTTTTATTCGTTAATTAGTCATAAGTAACAAAATAGAGCACTTCCTGTAAAATATAAGCAGGTTAAATTTGAAAACAATGCATGTTCAACGAATCTTGTAATATATTTTTCTTCTACTTCTTAAATTGAAACAACATTTCTGCAAACTATATTTCCCATTATTTTACTACAACAAAATACAAAGCAATGAATAAAAAGTACTGTGTTTATATGACCATTTTCGATAAAGCAAAACATCATGCCAGATTCATTATGTAATAAAAAGACGAGGACGTATTGAAATTTTCGTTACTGTTTAAAAACTGAAACTTACCACTAATTTAGAATTAGTAAGATTCGGACTACTTGGCACTGAAATAAAATAAAAGTGTCAATATCAACTGTTCAACAAATTGGAGAAAACTTTGGAGTAACTCCAAGAAGCAAAACGCTGTCCTTCCATGTTATTTATTTCTTCATTATTAGCATATTTGGATTTAAAACTATTCTGTTTATGATTTTTATATCAATATGTTATGCCTTAAATGTTCTTATTTATCATATACTTAAGACTAAATAAAAGCTATTTTTCACCTCATGATAAACCATGTATTTATAATGAAAATCACTGAAACGGTGTGATTAGACAGTAAGCGGGCTGATAAAGCTTTATCAAGTTTACTTCCGGAATTTATCACATGCCTTTCCGTCACAACTCGGAGGCTTTATCACATGCAAGTTTGGGTGTTTCCGCCAAAATGCAAAGAACTGCGTACAATATAGTCATATTAAAATATATTTGACAAAAATACTGGTATTACAAATTCTGCAATGGTAGTATTTACTACAAAATTACGACCCTACCAATTTTTTGCGGGGTAGGCTGGTAACACGCCCACAATTTTGAACGAAGAAAAACCAGGCGACTGGTATAGAAAACCTCGATAATTTCACGTCACAGAGTAAATTCTACTATGACGTCACGGAATTAACCAAAAGGCCAAGGTTATTTACGTCACTTTCTTCTCTTCGTCCCGCTTCACTTTCTCAATTACATTTTAATTCAATTGCCGAAAAAGATGTACATATTAGAGTCATCAAAATATTTTTTGATTGATTTTTTTATTTAGTTAAGTATATGATAAAAACATCATTACATATCATTTTTCACATCACACCCTTTATCAGCTCTCAGTCATATATCATCCCTCGAGCCTAACGGATCTCGGGCTGATAAAGGGTGTGATATGAAAAATGTCATGTAATAATCTATATGTATTTCCTATGAGATCAGTTTTAAAAACAAACATATTTTCCAAAGAAAAAAAATATTTGTTACCGTCAGGTCACTTTAAATGCATATAATATCGACGGTACCGTCAGTGAACACTATAACAACATAACATGCCTATGTATTTCTGCCTAAACTAATCGCTCATTGTGATACAAGATAGATAACTCTAACAAAAGCTATGCAGTTGAAGACCAAAGAACTTTCTACAGAAAAACGTCTACACCAAGGCACTCTTTTAATCATTGTGTTTACATTTAGGAGGTGAAATGACCGGCAAAAAAGACATATTATGCATATTGTCCATCAGTCAAAAATAAAATAGATTGATCTTGGGAAACTGTGACATTTTCAAGATTCTATACTGTCACAAATTGCAAACGTGTTGTCTCATTCTACTACACATTCAACTTTACCATGCACATAAGCACGATCTTATCTTCTATATTACAAGCTTTTGACATACAAGACATCTATGCTACAGGGCTTAACTACAGAACAGAACGTCATCGTTTTGAGCTATTCTAATAATTAAAATGTAAAAAAACCCAAACAAGTCTAATATCCATTGGAAAGATTGCATAGTCCTACTTAAAAGTACAGATTTGCCACGTCTTTACTATAAAACGCCTGTTAGGGCGGAAGGCTGGAAAATCTTGACCAATTACTTCAAAATCGTTTTGTTCTTCAATTCATTCGCCATATCATAATAAGAATTATTGTACTTCGTTTCTGCAATATTGTCTCAATCGTTTCTCAAAAGGGAAGCAGAGGAACGACTAATTATGTCAAACATTACCTGAAGAATAAAACGAGATTTAAGCGAGAGGCGATAGCATTGAAGATGGCAGAGTTTCCCTCTTGTGAGACTTTTATATTACAAATACAGTATTTTTGTTTAGAAATGCTCAAGACCGTTGACGGGTGGAATTTCTGAATTGTAGGGAAGCCTCTGTGATCTATACATGGTTTACTGCTACCTGACGGGATCTCCACGTTGATTATTGGTATAATTGGTAGTTGGTTAGATCCCATTGATATATTCTGCTCTATTTGGAAAGTAGAATCTATCAATATGAACATATAGCCTTTTGTTTTGAAATACTTAGAAATAGGTTTCTAGTGCGCTAAAACAATTTATGCTACTACAGTATCATGTTAAGTATGTTTATAATATATTTAAATGTCAAAAATATAAAAATTTAATTCGAAAAGGTATTCGGGTTAAACTGTCATCTAGAATCCATCATTAAGGTATTATAAACAAGGTAAAGTAAAACCTGAGAGTGTGTTGCTCTTTTGAAAAAATGATACAAAGAAATGCGTCAATACAAATTCTTAAAGAAATAAAATCCTATCGTTATACTTTATCAATTCTGCTTGATAGCTTCAGGAGAGAAAATCCTTATATGCTTCATTTGTTCATAACCCGTACCAAATGCTGGCACACATTTTCCTTGTCAAAATACAAAAATAACCAAGGAGAATAATAAACTCTTAATTTTGTAATGCTGTTCACGTATTCCAAGGAGTAACCTGTCATCAGCAGGATAGGAATCAACTTGCACGAAAGGCATAATCCAAAAATAGTCAGAAAGAAGAACTAATTAGAAAACAATATCGAAATGCGAAGCTAAATCCAGTAACAAAAACATCCAACGAGTGCAACACACAGAATGAATGCTCAGCATTTTCAATGGATTAGAATTTGGTAAAACTGTAAATCTCCATAAAACACAAGTCTATTCAACTGGGCTGGTCAATACACTCGGGGACAGCTGATCATCCAGTAGTTGCATCGACCCTATGATTTTAAACTACAAAAATATTCAATTTGCATGATAAACAGTATTTTAATGCTGTACACGTGTTTCTCACCAGCAGCATTAGAATCAAATAATAGGTCTGTAAGTCTCGTTCTACTTTCACTTTTACTATCCGGAAACTTATGACGTCACTACACAAAACGTACATTACATACGTCAACCGATTTCACTTCCAGGACATTTATCTCAATGTCACAAAGTTTGGGTTGATTAGACTCTTTACATTGGGATATCTAACATAGCTTGTTAATATAGACTACGTGTCTTCAAGAAATTCGCTATTTCTTTTAATTTCTACCTAAGTTAAAATAATAAAGGTCATTATTCATTAATGTAAAACTATGATGGTTCATTGAAAACGAATCAAATGGTTAATTTGATCTGTAAATCGAAAACCCTTCCATTCCACCACAGTACTACATAAGTAATGGTACCCGGAAACAATGTTTCTCATTCATTCTCGTTGGTAATGCGACGAGACTAACATACCCTATATAGAGAGCAACTTTAAAGGGATACTCATTACAAATAAAATATCAAAATAAGAGGCCAAGCCCAGTACCAAGAACATCCAACATCAAATTAGAACAAAATCAGCACCTTCATTCACCATTGATTCAGTACTAGTATATTTTGGTTGGATTCGCTTCAGTATTTCAGAGGAGATGATAAAAATATGTTTTCCAAAAAGAGTGCTGTATTTACCTATGGTCAGAGCTGACAGCTATTTTCCTTAATGAGAAGGGAATCAACAATATATTGTGAAAGTACAATTATTCGTTGGGTTCCATTTTTCGCAGATTTTGTGGTTCGTTTGTCGTCGTTTTAAAATAAGCAATATTCTTTACATCATTACCGTCAAGTTTAGTTGTACATTACATCATAACTGTCAAGTTTAATTGTACATTAAATCATAATTGTTAAGTTTAGTTCTATGGTTTCAAAGGCGATAAAAAATAACATATTATTGTCCCAAAGGGTCAAACTATGTTCCCCGTTTCATGTCTATTATCAGATCAGAGAACGAAATAAAGGACCTTCCATACGTCTTTCGTGGTAAAATTTACTTAATGATGATAAAATTGCGAAAGTTAAAGAACAACGGACATACAGACGACAGACTTCTTTGTCATGGCATTAGCTTACACTAACCATATGGGTCGGTATACGAAAAATTAATAGCCATCCTCGTCGCCTTTGAAAAACTTCCTAAATCAATCGTTAAAGAAAATGCATTTTTGATAAATATACATTGGTTACTCACCTGTCCTGCTCTTCTGAATACCACTCGGGACAGATCCATCAACAGACAAATAGTCTTTAGACTTGCCGTTCTTCATATTCAAGGACACTCTAAACGTAATAAATATAAAACTTATGCCCTCAGGAGAATTATATATCGTCATTGCATATGGATGAGAGGTTGAATCTATCTCATTACGTAGAGTTTTCAAGTGTCGAAAACTCCATTTTCTGGGTATAAAAAACTTGCTCTATATCTTGGTTTCTATCATTAAAGACTGGTTGATGACCGCTCCGGTACTCATCATGCAGTATACTTCGATGTAATTTCCAATTGCATTTTGATGTACTGTATAATCATTTGTTTTCGTGGGGATAAAAATTTGTAGATGTAAAATTATTTCGCCGGGACGATTTTTGTTGGCATTCATATTCCTTGAATTAGTTTTGTTGATGTCACTTTTCCACAAAATAAACGGACTTTGATCCCAAAACAAATACCCCTGCTTTTACAGTTTCTAAATGTTAAAAATGCACACAGAATATGACAAAAGGGCGATTTATAATATTAAACGTTCCTATATAATACATGTTTCAGTCAGCTGACTCCTGTGATTTCTGTTAAATTTAATTTAGGGATGCTTCTAGAAGGTTTTAAGGTTTTGATCTATTAATCATAATTTTTTTATGTCCAATATTAATAATATCTTCTTCTATTTCTAGTCAATAACTATGTGTGGCATAAAATTAGTCCAAAAACATAAAAAATGAACTATATTAAAATAGAGACTTATGCGAGGGATATCTTCTAAAACTGTAATCAGAGCTTCTTAGACACATGATATCTTATTTATAAAGAAATTACCAAGTTCGAAAAAGGAAAAAAAAACATTGATATCTTCAGTCAATTTACAAAGAGTATTAAAGAACATGCCAAGTTAACAAAATAAAGAAAAAAATCATAAACTGATTTTGTTCTAATGAATTTGTAAAATGAATAATATTAAAGCTGAAGAAAGCTTAAATGTTCATTCTTTAAAACATTTTCACTGCACATAATTCGATGCTAATTATACTTATTGCTAAAAAGTGTTAATTTGTATTAGAAGTACATGTATGAAACAACGGCAGCAGAAAACTGAAGGAACAAGGGAAGTGATTATTACAAAAATCAAAATCCACAGGCATAGCAAAAACGGGGACACAACAAAAACAAAGACAAGACGAGGTCGTGACACCGTAAGTAATTCACTTCAGCCTGCTTTTTCTATCTATTTTTACGTATACGTACCTTTGTGTTAATGGTGGGGATGCTGATTCTTGCTTCATTTTATTTCTACGTTCTCTGTCAATTTGCTCTAGCATTTCACGCAACACTTCCATCAGAGCACCAAACTAGGAAAACAGAAAAGTGTCATTCAGAAAAAATAACATCATTTTCTACGATGATGCATCTATAAAAGACCATCATACGATTAATAACTTACTACCTTTTAATAATGAAATTTTATATTGGCTTAACTAATGAAAGGTCAAGGAAAATTATCCCCCTTCATACTGTCGGGCATTAATTATATTCCTTCATTTAAATCTGCATAAAGTTTCTTTCCTTTGTGTTAATTTCATAAAAAATATATCCATCAAATGGCTAAAGAGAAGTTACTCTAACGAAGTAGTCTTTGCAGATTAGATAAATGAAACGTCAAACTAAATTACCTCCTGTTTATGGTATCGGACAATAATTATATTCTTGCATGCCAATCTACAAATAGTTTCCTTCCTTTCTGTGAAGTTTCCTCAGAATCATTTAAGTGGTTTAAAATAATTTTTTTGGACTAATGAACAGTGAACGGAGAGAATGACGGAAGGACAGACAGACAGACAGACAGACAAACAGTGATTCCTATATACCCCTTAAGTGGAGGATGTAATTGGAATAATTAACTGTGAAATGTATACTCCATATGCGATCTAAGTAGGTATATTGGTGACAGTGAAGAGCAATTCACAACTGAAAGTTTAAATCCGTTGATTAGGATCACAATATGAAAACAAAATACCTAAACTGCTACTTCTGTAGATATCAGATTTGATAAGGCAAATTAAAACCGAAACAGTCTACTTACATTTCTTCTATGCATATAATTGCAAAGTATTTGAAAAACCATGTACCAACATATGCTTAAAAGCTGACAAAGAACAAGTTCTTAGAATAGACAGATCTTTGCACGAGGGAGATCCTCTTTTGGTATATATGCACTCGATAACACAGCAAATCCTTTTTATCGAAGACAATTTGTGTTATTTAAATAGAAAATATCCTAAAATTTCCTTTGTTTTAAGGCTAAAAGGCAGAATGTTTGTTTTTACGGTGGATAAAAATGTACAACACATCTATCCACTTTTATTTATATGAAATAGTCACTGTGAATTTAAATTCTGCATATACGCATTTCAAAAACTTATTTCTCTTCAATCTAAATGTTTGGAAGATCAAATTAACTACTAGTATAATGTTTAATAAATGAATTTTCAAACAAAATTATGATAAAATTTACTACTATATTATACTGTGATGATTTTTGGTACATGGTTTGAATTACTACTGAATTCTATTTAGATTTAGATAACGGCAATGTAACGATATTTATTGCACTTTGATTGACAGGTGGAAATTAAATTAGGGCTACGTGCCGGTGGTCACGTACGCATATATATCCTGTTTCCCCTTTTGGTTGTTTGAAATGTTAAGAAATAGGAACGTCCATGTGGACGAGTCTATGTGATGAATTTAGTATAAATACGCGAGATTCTTTTAGTCAGGGTCGGATTTGTTTAGAGGAAGACCACTACTTCTCCAAGAGAGAAAGTAAGTTATAGCTCGATAGGTAAAACTCTGCACGGGACTAGATATTCCAAAATCTGATGTTGTTGACTTGTCACAGCCTCTCAGAAGTAACGTGTTGGAGCAAATAAAGTCGATACAGGACAAGGGTTTATAAGCATTTGGCTTATAAACTAGATCTATAGTCATAGAGACTATAGACACATATAACTGAAGATAGGGATAAAAGATAAGGGTTTATAAGCATCGGACTTACTTATAAACTAAGTCTATAATCATTGAGATTATAGATATTAAGGCAGCATAACACATAGATATATACATAGGGATACAGTAATATAGAACATAGAGAGTGAATATAGAAGACAGGTTAAGAAGCATTGTGCTTATAAACTTTGTTCTTATAAGATAGTTTGGTACTGTAAACCGGAAAATTTTCGCGCCGTCTTTATTTCGCGGTAAATTTACAGGATTTTAGTTCGCGCAGTTTTGAATTCGCGCTGCTAAATTGATGACCTTTGACTTCAATGATAGACAAGTATATTCGCGCCGTTTTATTTTCGCGCTTCTATTCAAAACGCAAAAATCGCGAAAATAAAACTGCCGCGAAAATTTCCCGGTTTACAGTAATTATAAGTAGTAAAGTTGAGTAGTATAGGTTAGGGATAAGTTATTTTGTATAAAGGTTTATAAACATTGCGTTTATAGACTATTGACTATAAGCAGTGGGTTTATAGCCAACATACAAACAGAGTATTTGTACATATAGACAGAGAACATTTAGTTAGTAACTTGTATATATTTAACTTTAAAGTAGATAGAAATATTGTTCTTAGATACATTGTTTGTTGTATATATTAGCGTTGATATCGAGACGTTGATATATACCGATTGCCTGTTTGGATTCCTGAGTGTAATCAGGTAACGAACTCAAAATACAATAATAGACCGCTCGGAAGACCTGCTGCACGTTACAAAATTTGGTGGCAGCGTGGTGGGATTCGAAGGGTCATATAAAAAAGTGTAGTTTTATTGTAATATATGCAAGTTTAAGATGGCTATAGATGATATAAGATCAGAGATAGGAGATCTGGAAAGGGCGATAAGTAGAATTGAAAATAGCTTAAGGCTTGAGAAAAGCTTTCGTGCCCAAAAAGAACCAAAAGTGGAATCGTTTTCTGACCAAGGTCATAAAACATGTAATAAAAATGAAGACCCGAGGGTATGGGTACCCATAAACCGGTTTAACCCTACCGCTGGCTTTTGCTAGTGCCGGTACCAAGTCCGGCTGTCCCGAGTTCCTATAGTTGTTTATGTTTGTCTTTTGTCTTATTTGTGTTTTTCCTGTGTATTATTTCCAAAGCAGATTGTGGCATGTAATTATAATTTTCAGCCATTGTAGGTGTTTCCTGTTGTCCCTGTTATTTCATTCTTCTATTACTACACAAACACAATCAAATCCAAATTCACGTCACCCAGAAGACAGAATGAACTTAGCAATTGGGGAAACCTTGCCCTTACCACCATTAGACTCTGCGAGTATGTCATCTATCAAAGTTCATAGAAACCAAAGTAACAAGAACACAGATAGAATAAGGCCCCTGAAAGAAAATGTAAGTCATGGAACATGTAAAGGTGTAAAAATTAAACCAGCAAAATATGACGGCTCAGGGTCATGGTTAGACTACTTGTCTCATTTTGAGATGTGTGCATTAGTTAATGAGTGGTCAGATGCTCAGAAAGGGTTATATCTGGCTGTATCATTAGCTGGGCAAGCTCAAGTCGTCCTTGGGGACCTGTCGATGGAGAAAAGACAAAATTTTAAAGATTTAGTAGAATCACTGGAGGAACGATTTGCACCTCCTAGCCAAACTGAACTATACAGGGTTCAATTGAAAGAAAGGTACCAACGCGCGTCTGAGACATTACCAGAACTAGGGCAGGCTATACGTAGGTTAGCTAATCTAGCTTACCCAAGTGCACCAACAGATGTTCGCGAGACTCTTGCCAAGGAACAATTCTTGGATGCACAGGCGAATTCTGAAATGCGCCTAAGGATAAAACAGTCTAGACCAAAGTCTTTGAATGATGCTATACGCCTAGCTGTTGAGTTAGAAGCGTATAACAGGGTTGAGGGAAGAGGCAAAGGTCATTAAAGAGCCGCCACGTCAGATGAAAAAAAGTCTGAAAACCCGATCGAGAATAAAGATACTGTTTTTAGTAAGTGGAAGAAGTCAACGGAGGACAATATGACAAAACTGACCAACGAGATGCAACACTTGAAAAAGTCCTGCTTGTCAAAGCACACCACGACCGAGGCGTCTAACAAAGAGCAAACATGACAACGCTTTAATAATAGAAAATAGAATGATAAGCCCATTTACTGCTATAACTGTGGAAAGCCAAATCACAAGGCTGTAGATTGCTGGCAGCCTAAGAAAAATGAGGAGGCCAAACACAATAAAGACAAAGTCTCGATAAAAACTTTTCAAACGAGACGGAGGTCGAAGTATACACCTGGCAAGGTACATTCTGTAGAAGAATCGGGAATGTATGTTGAGGTCAGAGTACAGGATGTAAAGGCCAAGTTTTTAGTTTATACAGGAGCAACTCTAAGCATTATATCAACTGAATCATATAATCAAATTCCAAAACAATCAAGACCCGAGTTGATCCCCACTCAGAAAAGTGTCACAACAGTATGTGGCACACAACTAGATCTTGAAGGGAGAGGACATTTCAATTTTAGATTGAGAGGCGTAACATGCTTCAATGAAGCTGTGGTTGTAGATTCAGATATAAATGGTGTTATTGGTCTTGATTTTCTAAAATCTAACTGTTGCATAGTTGATATCTGCAGAGGAGAGCTAGGTATACAAGGTGAAAATTATACCAATTAGCTTTGATAGATCTTTTGGCAGTAGTAGCGTTCGATCAACAGTCATTACAAAAACACCTCACAGGATTATAAAAACAGGAAAAGGTCGAAATAAAGTGACAAAACTTCAGCTTATTGGTTCTATGACCAAGTCACGACCACAATGTGACATTTATGACAAATCTTTTAAAAAGACGATATCTGACCAGGCATGTACGAAATACCCATGATCGGAATAAAGCAGATCACAGGGTAAAGAACTTCATTGAGATCGAAAGCAGTGTAATAAAGGATAATTCAGAGAATATTGCGTTAAACGTAAATAATTCTGAAAGTCACATGAAATCTGCTTCGTCGATTTCCAGTGAGGACCACAACAATAACTACCAACAGACATATAAACCAGTTCAATCTTCTGATCAAGAAATAGGTGATAGGTCGGTACAAAAGGTCGGAAGGAACAGAAATGGTATGTCATAAAGATGATTCAAAACAGACGAATACAAACCAAGAAATTATTATCCCACAAGAAGCCAGACATGAAAATAAGAAAAGGATCCCCGGATTGTCAAAGGGGTAAACCAGGATGAAAGTCTGGCTTACAAATGAAATTGTATTTCTGTTCATAATAATTAAAAGTTCATACGGGACGCATGAAAAATGAGGCTTGGGTTGTGTGATGATTTTGGGTACATGGTTTGAATTACAACTGAATTCTATTTAGATTTAGATAACGGCAATGTAACGATGTTTATTGCACTTTAATTGACAGGTGGAAATTAAATGATTAGGGCTACGTGCCGGTGGTCACGTACGCATATATATCCTGTTTCCCCTTTAGATTGTTTGAAATGTTAAGAAAAAGGAACGTCCATGTGGACGAGTCTATGTGATGAATTTAGTATAAATACCCGAGATTCTTTTACTCAGGGTCGGACTTGTCTAGAGGATCACCACTACTTCTCCAAGAGAGAAAGTAAGTATAAAGGTCGATAGGTAAAACTCTGCACGGGACTAGATATTCCAAAGTCTGATGTTGTTGACTTGTCACAGCCTCTCAGACTTGTGAATACAAGTAACGTGTTGGAGCAAATAAAGTCGATACAGGACAAGGGTTAATAAGCATTTGGCTTATATACTAGATCTATAGTCATAGAGACTACAGACACATATAACTGAAGATAGGGATTAAAGATAAGGGTTTATAAGCATCGGACTTACTTATAAACTAAGTCTATAATCATTGGGATTATAGATATTAAGGCAGCATAACATATAGATATATACATAGGGAAACAGTAATATAGAACATAGAGAGTTAATATAGAAGACAGGTTTACAAGCATTGTGCTTATAAACTTTGTTCTTTTAAGATAGTTTGGTAATTATAAGTAGTAAAGTTGAGTAGTATAGGTTAGGGATAAGTTATTTTGTATAAAGGTTTATAAACATTGCGTTTATAGACTATTGACTATAAGCAGTGGGTTTATAGCCAACATACAAACAGAGTATTTGTACATATAGACAGAGAACATTTAGTTAGGAACTTGTATCTATATAACTTTAAAGTAGATAGAAATATTGTTCTTAGATACATTGTTTGTTGTATATATTAGCGATGATATCGAGTCGTTGATATATACCGATTGGCTGTTTGGATTCCTGAATGTAATCAGGTAACGAACTCAAAATACAATAATAGACCGCTCGGGAGACCTGTTGCACGTTACAATATCTTCAAAATGTTGTTCATACTACTTCAATATTTTACCAAACAGCTATACGTAAAAGGTCTGTAAAAGATTCCACATGTTAGAGATGTATGCTCTCTATTTATTTCAGTTATGTTGTACTTGTTTGTGAGAGAATTTCTCATATGGATATAGATCTACTATTTTGGCATTTATTTTTTGTTATTTCGAAATTTTATAATGTCAAGTTTTCATATATTCGACTTGATGAGTGCCCTGTGTTTGTCTGTGTGATGTTATTGTCCACAAGCTTAAGAAACTGGTGCTTTTGTCGGGCAACGGATGGCAGTGATTGTAAGAGCGCTTTGCCATTCTTATTTATGTTTGCTGACAATCCCGCATCCATGACGTGAAAAAAACATGGATGTAGCGTTGTTCGACAATTAGCAAAGAGTTCCGCTCAGACCGGTGCTAGGGACTTACTATGAGGTATGAGCAAAGCTCATTGTTGAAGGCCTCATGGTGACTTCATGATGGGGAACATCAGTAAAAGCGTTGTTCCATGTATTTGTAGAGACTTTGTCTCATGTGCATTTACTCCATATTCTTTCGTTCACCATATACAAATCAAATAGCAGATTTCTCTAAGATTCACTATATACAAATGTATATATGTATATTGATGTTTTGAATATCTTTTACACCAACTACATTACCAAAGTACCTTCTGTACGTGGATAAAATATACAATTTTGTCGATCAGAAAAAAATGTATCGTAGAAAAACAATACAGAAAGGATACAAATTAACGTTTGTTTGTCATGTTTTCTATTCAAACATATTGCAATTCCGTCCGAAATGTTTACCCGCTGTGCATTTCCATCCTGTCTAATGCCTAATTCTATTTACCTCCTATAAATAACGTGTTCTTCGTGAACTTGAACACATATTTCGGGCTATGGATTTCCAATTTATTTATTTTTTCTGCACTGAAGAGACGTTTAGATTTTATCTGCACTGATGAGACATAAGTTGTCGAAATGCGCATATGCAGAAAGTAAATTCACAGTGACTTCGGTATTTAGTTATTTGTTGTCGAAATGGTGATATGCAGAAAATAAATTCCCACTAACTTCGGTATTTTGTTATTTATTACCACTTGATCGACGTCTCTGCTGGTGGACTGTTAATTGTTAAGTAGCCAATACGTCGGTGCTAGTCCAAAAACCGATCTTATTTGGAAACATTTTATTCAAGAAAATTTTGTGTAAAACTAAGCTTGAATAGTTCTGTCCTTAGCTGCTTTTCGTTTTGCTTTTCTATTTAGCTCATCTTTCTCTCCATCAGCTTTTACACATATTTTCGGCGTATGGTTTACAAAATTTGTAAATTTGTAAATTCCGTAAGATTTGATCTGCGCTGAAGAGACGTGAATTGTCGAAAACTTGTGCAGAAACTAAATTAACAATAACTTCGGTATTTTGTTATTTCGAAAGGTTTTCAGGAATGATAGCATTACAATATTTCATTCTTGGAGATCTTTATATAATGTGACAATATGGGACAAACTATACAATACAATTTTCTTATTTGAATACAAGCAAAAAATCATATTAGCTTTTGTCGCTAGCATGTCTTGATTTGCTTTTAAGTTTGACTCGGTTGCACTCATTTTCGATACTGACTAGTACAAATAAAAACAACAACCCAGCCACGGACCATCCTCTAATTACAAATAAATAAATACCCACGTTACTGTTAATTTGTTTCTGCAGAAGGTCATTTCGACATATCATGTCTCGTAAGTTGAGATCAAATCAAAATATATGGAAGACTATAAACTGAAAGATGAATTAAAGCTGATAGAGAGGAAAAGGGGGCTACAATATACTCTAAATTCATGCCTTTTCCTTATTGCTGAAAATAATATCATGCTTCATTCTCCAGTACTCAACATTTTATTTTTTTGGATTCACGTTGAGAATTTATTAAATAACCATCTATATATATCATCACAGTACAATTAAGTTAAATTTGTCACAAGTTACATGCCATATTATAAAAAATATTTTTACAAAATTTGGCTAATGTTAAATTATGTTCAGTGCTAGCGCCCATGTTTTATTGAACCGTAACGAAAAGGACATCCAATATGTCATTCCTGTATGCTTTGGTTGAATTTGCATCAGTGGTTTAAGCGGAAATAATCAAATAACAAAATACCGAAGTCACTGTGAATTTAGTTTCTGCATATGCGCAGTTAAGTTGAATTTGCTTCAGTAGTTTGAGAGAATATAATAGCGTAGAAATGAAATGAGCAATTTTTTTGTAAAGGATCTGGGATTTAATCATTCCTGTTAGGTTTGATTGAATTTGCTTTAGTGGTTTCAAAGGGGATGATCAAAATAATGATTTTCCTACAGAGTTAAACTATATCTGCTGACGGTCATGTGTTTTGTCAGATTCCAATATAATGTGCAAACTTTGTAAAGGACCTTCTATACATCATTCTACTACACAATGGTACATTTGGATGAATTTGCTTCATTAGTTCCGATGCAAACGATGAAAATGCTGCTTTTCAACAGGATCCTATGTTAAACTATGTTTCACTCTGAGCAAGATGTCGAAACAAAATTAGCAATATTTGTAAAGGGCCTTCCATAAATCATCTTTGTAAAGTAGAATTAGCTCCAGTAATTCCAGGGGGATGATCAAAATGGGATAATTTAACAGACGACAGACGCCAAGTGAGTGCAAAAGCTCCTACTGATCCTATAGGTCTAGTAAGTTAGAAGGCAAAAGGATCTGAATTAAAAAAAATAGAAAGGACTGGCCTTTGCAATAGTGAGATAATTTCTATATTTTTCTTTAAATCGATATTTGAAGTTACTTAATAAAATTGTTTTGGATCAGCTAAGAAGTTGAACAACTTCGTCATGGACTATTTGTAATAATTGGCCATTTTAAACAACTTACGTCTCGTCAGTGATCAAATCATAGCATTTAAAACGCCATAATTCAAATGATGTATAAAACAGAATATACAAGAAATAAGCAAAATAAACTAAATGGAAAGCCACCATCAGTTAAACACAAAAGTAATTTGTGAAACCAGATGTGCTGCTTACCCTTTTTAGGCCCTTAAGAGGGTAGACCAGGGTAAGCCTTAAATTTTCCAATCGTTAAATTTTTGTAATATTTTCAGTATTGCAACTACATATGTTCATGTTGACTTTCAGCAATTTTCAAATTTTCCAATCGTTTTTTTTTAATTTTTGTAATATTTTCAGTATTGCAACTACATAATTCATGTTGACTTTAAGCAATTTTCAACAATGTTTACCGTCCCGCTTTCTGTCTAGTGGTCCTCAAAGATACCTGTTTCCTCATATCATTTGGTCCGCTCAGAACTTCATTTTGGTGTATAAAATTTGCTCTAATTAAATTTGTATTGGATATAAAATTATTTCAAATTCAAAATTCTTTAGTATTAACATATGTGAAAGTAAGCATGAATAACGATAGTAGATTTTTATCGTTTGCTGTGAAACACATAGGTGTTCTGAACAGTATAGGCAAAAATATTTACTCAGATTTGATCAGTATTAAACACTCCTTGTAAAAAAATCCATCCTCAGTTTTTATAGGGGTTCACACTGCTAGTGCTTTAGTTTTGAGGCGTTTTTGTTCATTTTTGTTTGTTTGCTATGTCTTTGTCATACGTCTCAATTCGTGTTGCTGTGAATTGCCGTGATTCTGGATTTATGATTTTAGAATTTCCCCTTTCCTCGTTCTTGCTTCGGTATTCGTTTGCCGATGTATATTAATTTTTACCAAAACTGAGAAAACAAAGAAAACTAGTTTATGTAAGATATATCAAAATTTTAGAAAATTCTACCATTCCATTTTTTCTAAATTTTGAATAAAGTGTGTAAAAGTCAATCAAATTGCTGGATCTATGATATGAATTGCCTCCCTTGAAAGTAATCTGACTTTTGCAAATTTTCATTATGTTTAGATATTGAAAAAAAATGTAGAGTTAATGCACTCATTATAAATAACTGAATGTTGGATTGCTGTTTTTATTACAAAATGAATATTTATTTGCTTTTGGAAAAACATATTTACAATTTCAAAATTTTAGCCATACCTATCGCAATGTTACTTCATTAGAAAAGTGAAAAGCAGAGTTATCTCCCCTACCCCTGTTCTACCCCCTTAAATCAGAAAGGTGAAAGCTGAAAAATCATGCGTGTGTAATAATTGTTCTATGAATAATATAAAGAAAATCGAAACATGTAAAACTGAATTCTTGAGCGGCAGAATCTCCAATTTAGTAGTAATTTTATGGAGTAAATGAACATACGACCATGACACATATGTTAACTCCCACTGCAATTGATTGTAATGAGCTGTATGGCCATTTCGGAAATTCTTTTAAACTTTTAATAGAAAAACTCTATGTTGCAAAGATAAATTCAACCGATACAACATGCTTTAACTCCAGCTCAGTGTTAGTATTAGTTCAACAGAGGCATCTGGCTTTGGTTTCGGATTGGTTTAAAATTTTCAGACCTTATAGATGGCAACTATTTAACAATAAATTTTCGAAAAATACCAAAACAAGATTATGGTTAAGTAGATGCTAAGGTGGTTAAAAAGAATCGATTGACTTCTCTTCTATTTTTTTTTTGGTAACGATTATCTCTTATTAAAGATTAGCTCCAATAAAGGCGATATGATCAAGCCTGCATAGTATTTGACTATTTTGATAATCAACACTCAAGAAAAACAGTTTATATTAAGAGGAAAATCTATAATAAAATACTTCGTCTATCTTTGATTTCCGTTCGGTACCAAACTTATAAAATTGGAAATGGAAGTAGATAACACTATTACGGTTTCACAGCATCACGTACCGTTTTAAGATTAAGATATTTTAGAACTGGAAAAAAAGAAAACATTAAACTTTGTAGCCACAGTTTGGTATTTTTGTATTATATCTATATTATTTATTCATTCAAAAAAGTAGTATATAACCTAACAATTAATACCTATAGAATAAAACTGCATTCGTATACATTGATATTCAACGTACTCTTTGACAATACCGTAACTGACATTGATTTGTTTGTAACAGAGCTAAGTCGGAATGTAAAAAAAAACTAATAAAACATAATGTTCATCGTGTACTATGTTACAACTCTAGATTTCCTACGAGGAAGAATGACTAGGTTACCAAAAGCTATATTTTTATATAGCCTAGGTGGCCTAGTGATTTAGGGCACTGGACATAGTGTAGGCATTGTTGCCATAGATGACAACAAAGCAAGGGCTCATATCCAGCCGTATACTATGCCGGATTTTCCGATGTTAACAGGTTTAAAAAGATGATTTTCATCACTGTTAGCATTCGGAATCAGATATTCTACCTTTGCAGCTCACATTACAAACACATTATCATTCATAAAACATAAATACCTGTTCCATATTTAAGCCAGGGTTAACAGTTTGTGGCACCAGAGGTGGCATAACTTTAGTTGCTATCAAGTTGTGCGTTAATCCAAATTTTCGGTCACTAAGAAGATGCTTGTAAATCCCTGAAATCATTTTATATGTAATAATGAAGTTGATACATATATGAAAAAAATCATGTAGTACCTCTACTACTGGTTTGGCCATAACGACAGATTATGTGAGCAAAAGGGAACATTTTTACAATTTCGTTGCTTGTGGGTTTCAAAGCTTTACATTCTTATTCTGTGTTTGCGTTACCCCTAGAGACTATTCATTTTTATCTCTTATCTCTGTATCCCCATGTTTAAGTTATGCAATGTTTTCAATATATTGAGATCTATCGTAACCTCAGTACTAATAATTTAGTTGTTTAATTGGTAAAACTTTGTGAAAAAAAATTGTCGGCAATAGACCATATCCGAGCTGAGGAATCAGGATTTACCGGACAACTTTTCAACACGTCACAGTGTAGAAAACGTCACGTCATAAAGCCTAAAACGTCATTAAATTGGTCACATTGGGGGCTGTGACGTAGGGCGGCACAGCAACAACTGGTAAATCTAAATGAAAGAACTCGGATATTGCCTATTATTATTGTTATAATTGATGCAACTTCCGACTTTTATTTATAGATAATATTACTAGAGCTCCTTTGTTTTCTGTATGATTTGTATTCTGTTCCCTCTGTGCCTCGTTATCATGCATTTTGAAAGGTTTTGAAATTCTTCGCCATTTTGGAGAACATTTCCTGAAGTAATAACAGATTTCATCCTGCTCAAAATATCATTATTCTCATTTCGTTATTTCAATTGATAGTATCAATATTCATAAAAGAGTATGTTTGTGAAGCTGCTTTTAAAAATGCAAATACGAACTAATTTATATTTAAAGAAATAAATCATTTGTGGTAGGTGGTCATGATTTCAGTATACTGACAGTACTCACCAACAATAGTCATAACAATTGAAGCATCCTGACACTGACTTTCAGTAAATAAAGGCAAAACTTCGTCTAGTATGGTCATTTTATCTAAACTGTCTAACACATGATCAATACAGGACAAAGCGTTTATTTTTATCTGAAACACATGAAAGTAGTTTTCTCTTTTTTTAGCCAATTTAAACACCCTGTGACGAAGGTATTAAGAAATGGTAACTAATATGGGGCAAAATATTCGGAGTTTCTGATTGGCCAATGGTGTAAATGTCTCGTGTCGATTTCTAGAAATAGTGCAACCAGATGTTGATAAAATCAACATCTTACCAATTTTTGGCAAAATGGGTTAAACATCATTAGAACCTACGCGTCGCGTCAGTTCGCGCATGTGATATTAAGTCCTGGTGCAATAAATTATCCTGTACGTTGATAACTTGATCAGTCAGTGCATATCAAATAACCGATAAATCTATTTGGTATATTTAGGGTTTTTTTTTTAAATTTCATGCGCGGAGAACCTAGCAATAAAAAATTAATTGTCAAGAGAGTTTGATTACGTATGTCATCTATTTAATTAAATGGCTTGAATATCTATGAATCATTTAAGAACACCGCTTCACACTTTCTAATGCTTTTCTAAAGGTGATATAAATTTATTAGTATTTGAGGATGTATTCCGGTTTCAACTTCAAGGATGACTTACCATTCATTACTACTTTTAGAACAAAGGACAAGAGTATATAAATAATAAAGTACCGAAGTTACTGTTAATTTGATTTATGCATATTCGCATTTCGACAACTTATGTCTCTTCAGTGCAGATAAAATCCAAACATTTGGAAATTCATATACCCAAACATGTTTAAAATCTGATAGAGAGCAAATTACTAATATAGTCTAAATAGGAAAGCCAAAATCTGCTAAGGACAGAGCTATGCAAGAGGGAGATACTCCTTAGATTTAAACAAAATTTTCATATAAATCGGTTTTTGGGCCAGCACAGAAGTACTGGCTACTGGGTTGGTGAATACCCTCGGGGACTAACAGTCCACCAGCAGATGCATCGGCCCAGTGGTAATAAATAACAAAGTACCGAAGTTACTGTAAATTTGATTTCTGCATATGCGCATTTCGACAACTTATGTCTCTTCAGTGTAGATAAAATCCAAACATTTGGAAATTCATATACCCAAACATGTTTAAAATCTGATAGAGAACAAATTACCAATATAGTCTAAATAGGAAAGCCGAAATCTGCTAAGGACAGAGCTATGCAAGAGGGAGATACTCCTTAGATTTAAACAAAATTTTCATAAATTTAGATTTTGCAAATTCCAAATCAATCGGTTTTCGGGCCAGCACAGAAGTACCGGCTACTGGGTTGGTGAATACCCTCGGGGACTAACAGTCCACCAGCAGAGGCATCGGCCCAGTGGTAATAAATATAAAATAAATAACTAAAAAAATTTAAAAAAAAATTAAATAACTAAATTCTGAAGTTACTGTAAATTTAGTTTCTGAATATGACCATTTCGACAATTTATGTCTCTTCAGTGCAGATAAAATCTAACTATTTGGAAGACAATAAAGTCAAAGATGTTTTAAACTGATAGAGAAAAAAAATTATCAAATAAATTCTTATTGAACAGCCAAAATCAGCTAAGGATAGAACTTTGCACGAAGAAGATACTCCTTAGATTTCAACAGAATTTACAAAAATTCTAATTTGGCAAGTTTCCAAATAAAATCAGCTTCCGGGTCAGTACCAAGTACTAACAACTGGTCTGGTCAATACCCCAGTGGACTAACAGTGGTAACAAATAACTAAATACCGAAGTTAATGTAATTTCAGTTTCTGCATATGACCATTTCGACAACTTATGTCTCTTCAGTGCAGATAAAATCTAAACATTTTGAAGACCATAAAGTCAAAGATGTTTAAAAACTGACAGAGAACAAATAACCAAATATGATCTAAATGAACAGCCAAAATAAGCTAAGGACAGAGCTTTGCATATATAAATATTTAAATGAATTGAGTCTAGATACAAGGCAAAAACGAAAACACCAGAAAACACAAGACCAAAGACACGACACACAGACAAAACACGCGAACAAAAAAGTACAACAACTAAAAGCAAAGCACTTACAGTGTGAAGTTTAAAAAATACAGAGTCACATCTGGTGCCCCGGAAGAGCATGCATGTTCTGCTCTGTATACAGAACCTGTTACACTGTCATTGAGTCAATCCAGAGTAAAGTCAAAATCGGCAATGTCAAAATGCTTAAATTTCAGTTGTATATTCACTTTACAAAACATACAAAATATAAAAAAAATATATATACAATTGATGACTTTTGACATGTAAAATTCTTGGTTTTTTTTCGTTATTCTGGGCTTCAAATCAAAACTGCAATGTTGCACGTAGAATTGATAATTTCCCAATATCGTAATTCCTATCAAGTCAAAAATTTAAAATGTTTAGAAAAAAAACATCGAACGCTGACATTACTACAACCATTGTATATTTTTTCTTGCAAATATAGGGTTTGTAAGTCTCGTCATGTGACTCACGAGAATCCACGATAAACAGGATATTCGAAAACGTTTCCCGCCAAAAAATGACCTCTTGGGATTGTGACGTTCAAATTTTTGTTTGAAACGTCATTAAGCTTTGTTTAAAGTGCAACTTCCGGGTACAATTTTTGATCCCGGAAGTTCCAAAATTGTACGAGACTTACAGGCCCTATTTAAAAAGAATTTTGTTACTGAAAATAAAATACAGAAAGGAATGTATTTATACCAAAATATAATTTTCTTTAAAAAATGACCATTAACAATGACTAATAAAATATGGAAGTTACTATGAATTCTAGTTTCTGTAGATGTCCATTTCGAAAATTTATGTCTCTTCAAAGCAAATCAAAACATTTGGAAGAACAATAACCAAAGATGTATTAAAGATGACAGAGGACAAATAACCAATATTTACCCGCACATTATTTGTTTTGTGAAATAATGCTTTTGCTCGTGGTAATACCAACATTTTCATAAAACTACTATCTAGATACTCTTTCACCATACCGATTGCATTTAAAGCTGCTTCCTGGAATCAAAAAAAAACAATTAATAAGTATTTCAATCTAAACCAGCATACTCTCCCTTTAAACGATAACGTTAACTTATAGTGTTAGCAGTAGACACAATGCATATCATAAAAAGCGAATTATTAAAAAGAAAAAATAAACTATACGACTAGCTAAGTACAAATCTGTGAATATGGGATGTGTTCTGAATCGAAATCAACAACTTTTGACACTTTCATTCATAATATTTCCCTTTATTTTTATTGAGAATTCAATTGTCATTAAGTGTAGTATAGTTCTGAAAAACACTGGATGATGAATAATTATCATGGAATATGTCTCATATTTATACAATTAGATTCTTGGGCAATATCGTGATACATCTTTTAATTTGCGTATTTGCTGGACCCTGTTCAAAACATTCTTATATTATTTTAAATGAGATACTAGCCTGTCTTTCTTAAGAAGTTTATAATACTTACCTGTCCTTTTATAGAAGTAAATTATATTTGCCTGCGCTTGCATAGAAGTAAATTATGTTTGCCTGTGCTTGCATAGAAGTAAATTATACTTGCCTGTGCTTGTATAGAAGTTGATTCCAGACAATTGAAAACAAGAGGAATAATTTCTGATCTAACTTCTTCTATAGGACTTTTTGTTAAAATGACATCTAATCTATTCAGAATGTTTACAGTTGCCTGAAACGAAACAATGGTATGAACATTTGCAACATTTTTTTTCTGATAAGTGATAGCAAATTACTTACATCAATACGAAGGAAAAAAATATAATGACCAGGTGTGTTCCTAAATATGTGCTTTAAATTGAAATATATTTTGATTATCTTATGCTTATTTTTTAACATGTCTAAGGCAAAATGAAAATATGATTGTTTCCAGCTCCTTGTCACACTAAAATAGGGACGGAAGGTTGAATTTCTTTCGTATATGGAAAAATCGGGAAATTTTTAGGTGTCAAAACTTTTTTTCGCTTGATACAATTCGAATGGAAGTCTCCATTTTTAGTTTTGCGTCAGTCAACAAGAGATATATGTCAAAATAAACATATAATAGGTCAGTATTTCTACATCTTTTTGCTTTGCGGGGAAGTCCAAAGACGTCAAAACAAATCTTCTTTCTCAGAAAACATAAAAAGGTCGATCATTGTCTGAAATAGAAAACAAGTTCAGGGTATACACTAGAAGACAGCTGGAAAACTGGAACCGCAAATATTTTATATTTGGCAAAAAATAAAGTAGAGGCTCAAGTACTCTGAAATAGCTCACCTGGTTCAAGATTACATTATAACAATTGTTTGGCTGTGGCAGCCAACCGTCTATACATGATATACGATTGTGAAATGGTGCAAAGAGAAAATGCAGACAAACACGCTCTAAATTAATTCAAAGATGAAATTAATACCAAGGTGACCAACAAAAATCTTTGCAAAGATAATTATAATGAGTCACCTTCTAGGATTCTGTTAACAGAATTAAGCGAAAACTGAGAACTCTTGGTAAAAATATGCGTTTGACAAAGCTTCCAACAACGTTGCTATCGTCTGAAAAAAAATCAATGTTCAACAAAACAAACTGGACAAGTCAAACACTTTCATTCTATCAATTGTAATGTTAAACGTTAACAAATTTATAAAAATATGATTTTGATTTGCTGATTACAAATCTCCCTTTTCTTGACGGCGACGTTCTTCTAGCTCCATCCCACGAGGTGTATATATCTCAACAAGTACGATTCACACACCAACCTGAGGACTGACACACATACTGGCCTATCACTGATACTGCCGATATCTACTGAAATATATGAAGATTCTTTACAAAACCCTTTGGGAAGTTTTGAGTCTTATTTTGCTCCCACAGTGTGACAGTATTTTACCAGAAGACTATAGGTTCCTTGAGCTAACCGACAGAATACAAGCGAGTTTCCCATGACCCTCTTTCAAAATCACGTCTTGTCCTATTATTTTCCTTTCACGGTTGTTATCTCGGAGTCATGCTATCTACCTGTATTGGGTTGTATTCGTATGTTTATTGTTTTACGGGGCAAAACAGTGTAGGTTTGGGTACCCACACACCGGTTTAACCATACCGCTGGATTTTGCTTGTGCCGGTACCAAGTCTGGCTGTCCCGAGTTCCTTTCTCTGTTAACGTTTGTCTATTGTTCGATTTGTGTTTTTCCTGTGCTGTTCCGTTGAAAGTTTCAGCCATTGTAGATGTTTCCTGTTAGTTTATTTTAAGTGTCGTAGCTGTAATCATTACACCAATGATTCAAGACAAGAAACATTTCCAATAAGATCCTATGTTAAACTATATTTGGATATGGTGGTCACCTATCTTGGGCGAAATGGTAATCAGATACAATTCCTACAAGCTACTTGTATAGATTGGTTCTAGTTGAGCAAGTAGTTCCAGACAAGGATAATATATTAGTTTCCATATGCCCAATGTAAAATTAAGTCCGCTATTGATGGTCAAATTGTAACTTAGATCATCAAAACAGTGACAACACTCCTTCAGCAGTTTCTAGGAAAATGTTAATGTTAATTGTGGTTTCAATCAATGCAGCTGTTCTCAACCAGAAGATTTGAAAAGGGTATAATGCCTAAAACCATTTTTGTAATATAAATATCTTTTTATCTTCAATCACATTTTACATACAGGACAAGAGGTAAAGACATTTCAAAATTTAGTCATAAAAGCATTAACTCTAAAACGGGTCATCGAATTTCTTCAACATGGCAAGGTCAGTAGATCATATCATGCCAATGACTTTTTTCTTTTCGGATATTTGATATTTTAAGGTTGCTTGAAAAGACAATTTTTTCGCTATGCACTGATTTTAGTAACAGCAGCCAGCCATGTTTAGTCCTCACACTAACAAAATAAATGTTTGAAACTATACATAATGGTCATGATTCAGGCCAAATTTCATTAACAATGACACAACAGTTGCAGAAAAGACTTTTTGAAAATGATGACAATGGACGATGCCTGCTAATGAAAAGAGTTCCCATGGCTTTTTAGGCCAAGGGAGCTAAATACAGCCATTAACTTAACAATCTCAATTATTCTGGAGACATTACCTGGACTGGTTTTGGCATATTTATGACGTCCCGAAAAACGGGTAAAATAATGCCACAATATTCCTCTTTTGAAGCATTATCAATCATGGTAATAAACGGAACTAATGCACTAGTGACAGAATCCGCCATTGAACACTCAAGGCATAAAATTGGAAAGACATTGCGGTACAAAATTTTCTAAAAAAGAAATAAAAATACTGTTAATATCTTAATTTAATGGAAAATAAAGAAAAACAATTCAATATCAATATCTGCATGTAATTTTTAGTAAAATTTTGTTGCAAACTAAGGGTAACTTCCTCATGCTGAGCTCTGATCATAGCCGATTTTGGTTTTAATTTAGATCATATTGGTCATTTTTTTTCTCTATCAGTTTCAATACATATTTAAGTTCATGGCCTTTTTGTTGTTTTGATGATATATGCACTGAAGAGACAAAAGTTGTAGAAATGACCATCTGCAGAAACTTAATATAGTTACCTTGGTATTAATTTTTTTGTTGCTTTTTACAAATATGATGCCACTTTTGTTACTTTATAGTAACTTCAGAAAGAATATTCGAGTTATGCATCACTGATCAGGTACAATTTTTTAACACAAAACGTTCAGACTTCTATCAATACCTTTGATATTAGAATTTTTTACGAAAGGATATGGAGTAAATGAACATGAGACCATAACACATATGTTAATTCCAACTGCAATAATTTTATGAGCTGTATGGCCATTTCGGAAATTAATTCCTCATCAGCAGCACTAGAAACCAAATATAGAATGTCTGTTTGAGTATGAAGTCAATCAAACTAAGCTTTATTATGAGTTAATCTTTGTTGTTTCCTTCTGTTTGGGGAATATTATCACTATAGGCAAGCAGTCAGTGGTCTTAAACTATCAAAAAACGCTTCTTAATTTTAAATGTCATGACATTTTATTGAACTAAGTAAGCAAGTTTGATCAGTGTCTATGTCGTTACAATTTACAAACGACCACTCAGTATCTTTCGAAATACACCATGTTTATCCAAAAGATGCAATTTAGAATAATGCTGGATAAGAATTAAGAAGTATTGTATTATATTTATTTCGTAATTATATTTATGACTTTTTCTGAAGAGTGGTAAAAAATTTTTCCTTGAAAATTGTTCATTTTTAGATCTCATTTCCGACCAGAAAAACAATGGAATCAATATTTAATACCCTCGCTTTAGCGGATGGTATTTAGTGATCATGGTGTCCAATTTGTCTGTTCGTCCGTTCGTCTGTCCGCCATAGGAGTGCACTTTGTGACGACAACTCCTCCTAGACCACTTGGCGAAATTCAATGAAACTTTTAAAGAATGTTCAGTACATATTGTCATAGTGCACCATTTATTCAAAATTTGATCTGATTTGATTTTTTTTATTTCTGCAGATTTTCTTCTTGTATTTCGGGAATCAAATGGTAGAGCGGGATATATATAAGTGAGCTGTGTTCACAGATTTTCTAGTTTATAATTTCAAAGATCTTTGTTTGGACTAGTCATTTATCATCCTTCCCCATGGTCATATCAGCCTGCAGAGCCTTTCCGCAAAAGTCGTATCTGGTTGACCCCGGATATATCACAGGTTGACCTGGATATATCAAGGGATTCTCCCAAAGTTTCAAAGGCAATAACCTTTTTTCTAGGGTTCAAACGAAATCAAATTTGTTAAAATAAACATCTATTTCATTTGCTCTTTCCGATTAGGTATTCAGAACAGAATCATGATTACACAAATAGATAAACTAGATGCCAGAAAAATTGTAGAAACTAGGTCGTTGATATATCCTGCAGAGCTTTGACGTTTTCACATTATTACGTTATAGAAGCTCCAAGGAACGATAGAATGTCGTAACAACCAAAGGTTGCTGCAAAATTCAAAATCGACATTATTTAGAGTATTTCGGTCAAAATATTCACCCAGTTACAAAACCTTTGCCAATAAAATGATAAAAAACTACAAAACAGGTTTTTAAGCCGAAAATTGCTGAAAAGGCGAGAATGGCATGTATGTCGAATTTCCCGCGCAACTTTGGGAGAATTTGAAAACTCAGTTCAATAATTACAAATCTTAAATGCAAAATAAAGGGTGATAAACAAGTTATCGCGCTTTTAGACAGATGATGTATTGTAAAATATCACCCCGCTCGCCAGAATATGAAGCTTGGGACTCGTTCGCTACGCTCACTCGCCCCTGTGCTTCATATTCTGGCTCACGGGTTGATATTTCACGATACATAGCTGTGAAGAGCCCGATAACATATACATATATATATGATAAAAATTCTTTTCCAACTCTATGTTTAAAATTTCTTCTATATAAAAATATCCTCCACAAATAATTAGTTATGAAGGTGCACTGGTTTTATGAAAAATATAATGATTTTTGTTGAGTATTTTATTTCAAAGAGGAATTCAGTGATTTAAGCTTTCGAACGTTTTGAATTGACATTGCTTAACATGTTACTTAAAGGGTACATTTTTCTGTCGTCTTTTGTTCTTTAGTAAGTCACATAGGAACATTGAATGTTAGAACCGAAAAACCATCGTCGAGTTTTCTGACAATTCAGTATATGTTTTGATCATTATTTAATTGATGCATGCAAAATTTCATATCGTTTGAGGTGCTGTAAATCTTTTTTTTTCAGTTTAACCCCACTTTTGTAAGAATGCATCGGGTTTAGGTACTTAGAGAAATTTGATGTAAAATTTTAGCCTTTAACTGACAGTATGTACTTGACAATTGATTGCTATGTATATTTGGATTAAAGCTATAAGGCAATATCTCCAAAATATTAATTTTTATCTAAAATTTCAATTTCCATCTTTTTTGGAAAGAATTTAGTACAAGATCTTTCACAAATAACTAGATACCAAACTTACCACAAATGATGTCTAAAACATTTATTTGGTAAAGGTATGTTACTACCGGTAATCATTTCACCACTCCCGCTTTAGGTGGTATATAGTTATCATGGTTCATCCGTCCGTTATTCTGTTCTAGTTATTCTGGTTTATAATTTTTTAGGTTACTTCGGTATTAACAATGGAGGGATATGGAGTAAATGCAAATGAGACAAAATCTCTACAAATCCATGGCAAAACACAGCAATGGAACAACGCTTTTATTGTTGTTCTTCATTTTGAAGTCACCATGAGGCCTTCAACAATGAGCATTACTCATACCTCATAGCAAGTTCAAGACGGCCCCTAGCATCGGTTTGAGCGGTATTCATTGCTAATTGCTGAGCAACGCTACATCCATATCTTTTTATCCTTTGATCCATAGATGCGGGATCGTCAACAAACATTAACTTAACTGGCAAAGTGTTCTTACAATGTTGTATGTTGAAATTCAGAAACATTTTATATCTTATAACATCAAAAATTTCTCGGTTATAAAAAGTTATAAGGGTTACAAAATTTCCAACTCTTCATGCTGTGATTTATTACAAGGGAACGTCAAGATGTAATATTTAGTCCGGTCACAAAAGAGTGTTTACAGTTTTTTTTTCTACTAGAAACGACATTAACTTTGCAATGTGTACAATATAAACAAAATAAACCAATTTAACCCTACCGCTGGCTTTTGCTACTGCCGGTACTAAGTCCGGCTGTCCCGAGTTCCTTTCGTTTTTTACGTTTGTCTTTTGTCTTATTTGTTTTTTCTGTGTAGTTCCCTGGCAGATTATGGCATGTAATTATAATATTCAGCCATTGTAAATGTTTCCTGTTGTCCCTATTTTTTCCAGATCACAGTTATCTCCCTTTGCTCGTAGTCCGTGAATACAATTCTACACTTTATTATTTTCACTATTTACTGTATTGTTTATTGCTGAAAATATTTTGCATTAAAAGGATTTTGAATTGTGCTTTTGAAGATCCTTAATTGGCATTTCTTGAATAGAAAATTACAAAGAGGCTTACATTCTAGAGTTCATATTCTTGTCGTAAATTTTACTTTAATAACCCTTCATATATTGGATTTAATCTGACAATAATGGTTTTCTTCATACATGCAAAATTCATATCGTTTGAGCTGGTACGATTTTTGAATTTTACCCGACTTTTGGTAAGAAAGGGCAACAAAATTAACTGGGGTGTCCATGACCTACTCAAAAGCCTCTTAATATTGCCCATTATCTTGGTTTATCAGACGACAAGCGTGATAAAAATAAAATAATTTGAACGCACTTTCATTGTTTTTGATTTTAATCAGAGTAAAATACAGAAATATTTTTCTCATTTACACATCAGAGATTAAATATTCAAAATATAGTTTCACCATAAAATAAATATTTTATTGACAAGTAATGTGAAATACGTTAAATTACCAATTCAATACTAGGTTGTTAAAAAAAACAAATACAGAATAAATACGGATAAGCATGACAAATATGTATTTTGTGGCAGATATGGTTTTACTGGCATAATCCAGTACGACCTAGCACAATGAAGACATCTTACGGTTATAGTTATCACAGAAAGTCGATAAAAGGTTATGATACAATTATTAAATACATGCGATACAGATAGCAAATCATCGTTTGCTGTGATTGGTTATCAATATATGGGGAAACATATTTTAGTCCGAAACTACATTGACTTGGGATTGTTTTTATTAATGCCCTCTCTTATCAGGGAGTATTTATTTCAGTCGCAGCAGTGTATGGTTGAAGCCTTTGTAAGATTGACTAAAAACCGAAAATAAATGGTAAGAAAAGCTAGCATAAAGTTTTTTCGGATGATAAATTTTATAATTAAAAGATTTTGAGCCTTAACTATGTTGACAAATTCGTTGCAATTCAGAGAAAATGGTGTATAGTAACCAAATAGTACAGTTACATATCAATATAATCTTAATCCTCTCCATAATTGATATACAAATAATCTTTGCCAGAAAGAGAACATCTTTTTCTTTGTATACCTAGTATTTTATCTTGTTATCCTTATAGATTATTACATGGCATTTTTCATATCACACCCTTTATCAGCCCAAAGCTGTAATATCAGCCCGAGAGCCGTCATGCTCGAGGGATCATTTATGACCGAGGGCTGAAGAAGGATGTGATGTGAAAAATGCCAGGTAATGATATTTTTATCATAAGCCTGAACTGTTAAAAAATTTTCAGTTAAAAAAATATATTAATATTTATAAAATGCAGTATTGGTATTTTGTTAGTAATTTATATTTTATTTGATATGACGATATCGTGTGCAATGTTTATCGTTTTGACGGAAATACATGAACTTGCGTGTGATAAAGCTTCCCAGTAGTGACGGAAAGGCATGCGGTAATTACCGGAAGCAGTTGATAACGATGTCATATCAGCCCGCTTCGTCAATTTTTGTTGAAATCATCTGGTTTCATCAAGGGGTAAAATTTTAATCCTATTGGAATTAAGTATATGATAAATTGTTTTGTCAAGCCCATTTCAAAGTTTCTTTGGTCATTACTAATTCAACATGTCATCTATTGGAAGCAAAAATTTGAAAAAAAGGGTGGGGAAATGTTATGTTTTTTTTCTGAAAAAGTTTGATTTTGAATAGTTATAAAATCTAGTATGATTTAATGACTGACGGGAAAAATATGCCACAGCAGAATTTTAACAACACAGGGTGTTATTACTGTCATTTCTAGAACAATCTGGAAAAGGATTGCATCTTGAAATTACGAGAATTCTTTTAAATTTTGATTTGATATGCATTGAGGAAACATAAGTTGTCAAAACGTCCATTTGCAGAAACGAATGTCAATTTCTAAACGATTAAAGACTTTTTTAAATATATTTTATGGCATTTTCTATTGTATGCGTAGTGTTTTAGAAGTAATGCGGTATGGGTATAAGGTACGTTTTGGTTGTTACTAAGCTAACGAGGGTTTATTGTTAGTTATTTCATGCATATATTGTTTTCTTTTTTCTCATTGTATATTTAACCAACATTGTTCCTGCTAGAGAGTTTAAACCAGATTTGTTTTATTTAAAATTAAATTTTTGCACTAGCTGTTTGGTGTGGAATTCATACCCTGATTGGTGTTTTAGTATTTATTTAGTTAAGGAATTTTTTAATGTTTGGATGACCGCAGTAACAGTAAACACCTACAATGGCCGGAAACTTCAATCACTTGCCACAATTCACAAACAAACTGCACAAAAAAAACAATAATGAAGACAAGAGACAAACATAATAACGATAGGGACGAGGGGTTTTATGTTTTATGTATTCGGTAAAAAGCTCATTAGAGCTTATGTTGTAAATTTATATAATATGCCGAATCAAAATAAAGTTTTATCTATCTATCTATCTAGGGGTAGCCGGACTTGTTATCGGCACTAGCAAAAGCCAGTGGTAGGGTTAAGCCAGTTTATGGGTACCCAAACCTATCTTATATGTCCTGAATTTAAGTGCTGATTACAATAAAGAGGAAACTACCAAACGAAGTGAAAAATTATACGAAGCAACTTTCAATTATCGAATAGTTAATTTATACAGCTGTTGAATAAAGGCGTCATGGAATGGTATTTTCATTATGTCCCCAGAGAGCTTTATTTTGCCTTTAACAAAGTACAGGATTATATTACAGATCCCATTCTACAATACTTTTACTATATTTATAACTAGAAAAACTGTGAGCAAAGCTCGCTAATATATATATATACCCAATTCCCCAATTTGATTCCAGAAGTAAAAATTCAACAGCAAAAAGAAGAAAAAAAATCAAGTCGCATCAAATTTTTGAATAACTGGAGAAAAAAGTAAAAATGACAATATGCACTGAACGTTCTGTGAAAGTTTCATTGAATTTCACCAAGTGGTCTAGGATGAGTTGTTGCAACAATGTGTGTATAACTATGGCGGGCAGAATAACAAACGGACGATTGGACGGACGAATTAACGAACGAACACCATGATCACTATATACCGCCTGCTCAAGTGGGGTGTAATAATCAAAGAAGAAGAACATCTACTATTTTTTGCTGATAGAATACTTATTCATGGTTTTGGATCAATATACATGTATTCAAGTTCAAATATACTGTACAATAACCTTTTTAATTCATGATTTTATGTTACATTATCGAACATTCAGGGACTTATACTTCAATTCAGTGTATAATACACCTGTATACCTTTATAATTCCTTATTTTAAGTAAGACTTTACGATTTCACTTATTTCATATTAAACTGTTTTGACTTTACCCAGAATTTACTCACTGACACTGCTTGTGCGGCGTATACGGAACAGATCCTTCAACTCTCTATTTTTATAAGAGTTAACAGCACCGCGGTCGAAGTGCTACTCGAGAATTTCCTTATTTACGTTATTGGTATTTAAATTGTATAGATGCGACTCTATTAAGTGCCTTATTTAAGTTAATGTGCACCTTACTGTAGTAGATTTGTAATTGACTTAAAATAAGGAAATTTTCGCGTCGTACTTCGTCCCAGTGAACAATGTAAGTGTCTAGTTTTGAACCTCATGTTTTGTTTTTCGTTTTTCAGTTTTTGTCATGTTTTACGGCTTTTGGTTTTTGAAATTAACGCCTCTTATCCTCTACTACCGTTGTTTCTTCCCACTAACAAGAAATCATAGTGATAAATTTTCTGTAAACTTTATTATCTTTGAGCATCTAAGAATTAAGATGATACATTGGCAAACGAATACCGAAGCAAGAACGAGGAAAGGGGAAATTCTAAAATCATAAATCCAAATCACGGCAATTCACAGCAACATGAAAGACACGGTTTCGTGTCAATAACTTCTTGGGCTTAAGAATACATCATGGTAGAAGAAGCTAAACAGTATTAACCATTTAATTTCTTTTGAAAATAAATTTTAATATTATAGCCATTTAAAAGTACAACTTATCATATTGGTGATCTGCATTTATAGGAAATTAATCCAAACACAAAAAATAGTAATGGTGCATTACATGATACCCCGCCACGTTTCACAAAATTTCACAGTTTAAATAGACATAACTCCAGATCCATGTGTACTTCTAAAGCCAAAATTATACATGGAAAACAACTTATATACCAAATAAGAAGACAGTATGTTATTTCATTCACAAGTTATCAGTCAGAAACCCTAAAATTCGCACAATTTCAAAGTTTCAAGGCCCATAACTACAGAACCCCCTGGACCTCTGAACCTGAAATCGAACAATCGAACTTGGCCTGAGTTTTGTGGTGAACAAGTTACCTACCAAGTTTGAAGACAATATATTATTTCATTTACAAGTTATCAGTCGGAAACCCTAAAATTTGCAAAATTTCAAAGTTTCAAGGGGCATAACACAAGAATCCCTTGGACCTCTGAACCCGAAATCGAACTTGGCCTGAGTTTTGTAGTAAACAAGTAACATACCAAGTTTAATGACAGTATATTATTTCATTCACAAGTTATCAGTCGGAAACCCTAAAATTTGCAAAATTTCAAAGTTTCAAGGGGCATAACTCAAGAATCCCTTGGACCTATGAACCCGAAATAGAACTTGGCCTGAGTTTTGTGGTTAACAAGTTGCATACCAAGTTTGAAGACCTTATGTTATTTCGTTCACAAGATATAAGTCGGAAACCTTCGGGGGACGGACAGACGGACGGACGGACAGTCAGACGGACGGACACACGACTGAGGGTATCACATAATACCTCGCCACTACGTGTGGCGGGGTATAGAAATAAAAATGTCAAACACTTCTTTCATGTTAATGTATAAACATGGTAAAGAAGGCCACAATTTAAAGGTAAAATGGTCAAAAATTAACAAAATAATGGTAAAGTAGGCCATAATTAATGGTAAAATTGTCAAAAATCAACAAAATAAAAACAAGCAGTAGTCTTTACATCATGAACAATGAGTAGTGATCAGTCAAAACAAGATAATAACAAGACATTAAAGAAATAATAAAAACCAAAAGGAACCTTTTATTGTTGGTCACATACCTTGCGTGAAGTGATTGGCAACTCCTTTACATAATATGCATAAAGAAGGGTACTTTTTGCTGAATATTTTAATTTCAAGCAATATACACGTGAGACAATAATTAAAAACAAGTTCAATGAATGACCACATGAAAGAAGAAGGAAATGGGGTAAATGTCAAGGAGACAATATCCCATATCCAGGTTAAAACGACAAAATACAAAACATCTAGGGGTCACCATATAGTCTTCAACACAGTGAGGAACCTCACACCATATAGTAAGCCCTAAATGGCCCCGAAAAGGTAAAAAAGTGAATAAATCAATGGAAACAATCCACACCCAATAACCCAAATATCAAGAAACTAAAATTTTATAAGAAGACAAGGACAAGCCAATGACCAACATATTCCTGACTTGGGACAGGTGCAAATTGCGGTGGGGTTAAACTCGTTTTCTTGGATCCAAACCCTCCCCCTATGTGTGGTGAACTGAAATACTTCTAAATAGATTTGGTATAACAACATCATCAATTATGAAAGAAGAACATGATATTGTGCAATGCCAAAATACTGCCAATATTAAAAATTGTTTAAATTTAGTTATGGTGTAAAGCATTTAGGAGATGATCAATATTTTTGCCAACAAAAACCAGAAGTAAAGATTTAACAACAATGCTGTATTTATATCCTTTATGAATAAGTTTGTTCAACGGATTAATAAGTTTGGAAGGACAATTTTTGAATTTATGCGCTTTGTAAATGATATTTCCATAGAAGTTTGGATGTGAAATGCCCTGATGTATAAGAGCCCTGCATGTAGAACCAAATTTTCTTAATAAGTCAATGTATTATAATAAAATTTATTAAATACCTTGAATATGTGGTCTTTAAGAAACAAAAGCAGTAGAATACCGAATGAACAAGGGCTGTGGATACAAAACCAAAGTCCAAAGACATTGAGAAAACGTAAACACAGAATAACTAAGACAAAACATAGAAATGAGACAGCAACAAAGCATGGAAATAAAAACACAACACTCAAAACTAACAAACTTATAGTGTGAACTCCCATAACAACTGGGAGTGATATCAGGTACTCTGGATGGGTAAGTATGTCCTGCTCAACTAATGGCACCCGTCACACTATCAGTGAGCCAAATCCAGGTTCAAGTGAAATTCGCGAAGACTTCAAATTTAGCAATGTCCGTTTTCATTCGGGACATCGAACCGTCATATATCTTTCAATAATGTCATGGTAGAAACGATAGAAAATGTCTTACTTCGATTTTAAGGCAAACTTAAAAAGATGAAAATATGAAAAATTGACATTCATATTGACCGCATTACAAAGATTTCCTTTTTCAAAGTAGGACTTAAGGGTAGGTATAACCTTTTAGACTTTTAGCTTGTTTTAATTTTAAGTTTATTACACAAGCTCCTGTTTAAAGGAATCCTACAATTATTTCTCCTGTTAAGAGTTGAAACAAAATCGCATATGAAATAAAAAAAGTCCTCAACCAGTATAATTTTAACCACACGCCATAAAAAAAATATATAGATTTTTATTCTAAATTCTCGTGATTCAAAAGCCCAAAAGATTTCTTCAAAAGAAACTGCGACAAACTACCTTTCACCCTCCTACTTGATGACGTGAAAAGTTCCACGAGGAATTTTTGAATAATTTCTTTTGACAAATTATGTTTTGTGCGTGGAAGGAAGAACGGAATTAAATCGATAAACTAAAAAAAAACCACACCGTCTCATGTATACATTCTGAACGCAAAGTGAGGTAAAAAAATTTTGATTACCTGAGTGTTCAACATTGCAAAATATAAATACATATATAGCACAATTAAATCTGTATTTATCATAAGATTATTTTAAAACTTAACTATAGTTGACAGTTTCCCTAAAAACTGTGCAACAGCTTGCTCTATTTTCCACATCTTCATCTAATGTCAAAAGAAGTGTGGAATAATAGAACAGAACAATTATTTATGTAACAGTTTAATTTATGTTACTGAAGCGCATTTAATGAATAAAAATTAAGGTTAGCAAAGTACAAACACAATATATAGATAGCCCTGACTAACTATATACCTTAGGTATGTCTGGCAGATACTGTGCTAGTTGACAATGAACTTCTGCTCTGTGAATAGGATCTTTCTGTTCTAAAGTGTCTAACATTTGTAAAGTACATACAACCGGATCATTAAAAAATTTTATCTGAAAAAAAAGAAACATTAATTTGTTTATACTAATAACTACCACAAACGTTCTGTTATGATTTTTACAAAATTGTTTCTTTGAAATAGGTTAATTGCAGTTGGAGTTAACATATGTGTTATGGTGTCATGTTCATTTACTCTATATCCTTTCGTAAAATATTTAATACAGGAGTTTGTCTTTTAATGTCTTTTAATGCAATGTTGGAGATATCTAAAATATGCCAATCCATACAAAAATCTTAATTCACTACAGCCTCCATTTACAACAAATGTAATCGTGGATTTTCTAAAATTTTGAAGTGCGACGCCAGGAAATGTGTCACTTGTCCTCGCCTGGTCCAGGAGAATACTGTAAAATCTACTCTCAATGGCAGGAATTTTACCATCAAATTCCCCGTTGATATCTCCTGAAAAACATCCAGTCTGGTTTATTTAATTACCTGAACTAAGCCAGGCTGTGGAATCCAGAACGTTGGAGAAACTGGGCGTCCATTACAACGACGTACCCAGGAACACATGTATCGCATGCGTTTTCCTAAGAAATTTAGATCATACATCTATCAGCACTGCAATATTTATAAGCACGACAGAAAATACATTAAAGTGCAGCCTTTAGAACTTGTCGAAAAATCCCCCGATCAATCTAAGAGACAATTCGTAAGATCTAGAAGGGAAAGTGAACTGTCGTGGAT
>MJUU01052584.1:39684-59909 GCA_002080025.1 Modiolus philippinarum | reverse complement strand
GATTCCAGTGACCTGAAGACTTTACATATATACTGGCCTCTCACTGATACTGCCGATGTCTGCTGAAATACACGAAGACTCTTTACCAAACCCTTCGGGAAGTTTGAGTTTGATTTTCTTCCGTAGTGCGACAGTGTTTTACCAGCAGACTAGATTCCTTGAGCTAGCCGGCAGTTTAGCGGCGAGCACTCTTTGACCCTTCTTTCAAAATTACGTTTTGTCTTATGCTTTTTCTGTTCCAAGATAGTGGTCATTGAGTTAGTAGTCTACCTGTATTGGGTTTTATTCGCGTGTTTATGTTACTATAGGGAAACGGGATAGAGAAAGGGGAGGTTTGGGTACCCATAAACCGGTTTAACCCTGCCACTGGCTTTTGCTGGTGCCGGTACCAAGTCCGGCTATCCCGAGTTCCTATCGTTATTTATGTTTGTCTCTTGTTTTCATTATTGTTTTTCTGGTGCAGTTTGCTTGTAAATTGTGGCATGTGATTGTAGTTCCTGGCCATTGTAGGTGTTTGCTGTTTTCCTGTTTTTGTAATTGGTAAAACAATTCCCCGTCTTTGAGATGTATGCTCTTTATTTTTCTTAGATATGGTGTACTTGTACACGAGATTATACCTCATGTGTACACTTCGTTAATAAGTATTGGCTAAATTAATATAAATTCTAAAACCGAAGGTTTGACTCCCTCCATTGTAGTTTTGTCCTTAACTGTTTTTGATTTTACTAGATATTCGGATTGCGTTTGGTTTTTGCATTTTAAGCATTAAATTGATAATGTGGATTTCCTATGTTTAGGTCCTGGTGCTGCTGATGAGGAATTAATTTCCGAAATGGCCATACAGCTCATTAAAATTAATTGCAGTTGGAGTTAACGTATGTGTTATGGTCTCATGTTCATTTACTCCATATCCTTTTGTAAAATACAACGATGTTCCCTTTTATTGTTTAGAATTCCTGCGCACGTAAACTTTACGTCATTATTTTCTTGGCCGAAAAATCTGCACTTTACATGTCAAAGATGCACTTATTATTATTATTTTTTCCAAAAAGGGGAAAATGTCTACATTCGAACAAACAAAATATCTACATAATTTATCAGACAAAAAAAGCAAAAAAAAAAAAAAAAAACACACACACACACACAAAATCTATCCAAAGGTTCGGGTGTATATTTAATCAATCAAAGGTCGATTCCAATTTCCTAGAATCAAACTAAGTAAAAAAAGGAGTTTCGGTGTTTTGAATATTACATTGTACATGTAATGTGTAAACTACTTTTCGAGTGTGAAAAATTCTGTTTTAGTTTTCGATAAACTTCAATCAATTCAAAAACCAGTCTCATCCATTGACAGTTATGATTTTCCCACTCTTAATACAACCCTTCCACACAAATAGGGACAACTTATTAAATGGTCTTTTAAATTTTCTGGTCTGTAGTTCATTTGTTCTAACAAAAAGCAAGGATTCTACCCTAATATTACCTACACTTATCATTGTTCCTGGACATGAGATGATATGATTAATGCACTCTATCTTTTGATGAACAACATTTTTGTTCGTTTTGGCTATACTATTTATAAACAGGTCATAGTTATCCCCATGGGTACATATTGTGCACCTCTCACAGAAGATCTTTTTCTGTTCTGCTATGAACGAGCCTTCATTAAAAAACTTCAAACGGAACACAAAACAGTGAAAATCTTATTTCAACTTTCAATGATAACAGCAGGTATATTGACGATATCCTTACTATTGACAATCCCCAGTTTTTAGATTATGAAGACATTATTTACCCACTAGAACTGAAATTAAATAAAGCTTACCATGATTCCAAATACTGCCCTTATCTGGATCTAACTATTATTATTAACTCTGGTAAAATAACAACTAAAATATATGAAAAAAGAGATGATTTTGATTTCACAATTACTAATTTCCCTTTTCTTGACGGCGATATTCTATTGGCTCCATTTTATCGGATGTGTGTTTTTTAACTAGAACGATTCACACGCGTTTGATCTTGTCTTGACGATTTTAATGAACGTAACCTTACTATACAGGCCAAACTCTTACAACAGGGTTACGTATTTCATAAGTTGCTGAATACATCTGAGAAGCTTTATAACAGATATGAACATTTGATATCTCAATATGGCGTTTCTCGCAAACAGCGTATTACTTAGGGTATTTCCAGTCCTCGTTTCTACTGAAAGGTTGTTAAAAATGCAAGAAACTGATTTAAGATCCATAAAGGCTGGGACGTAACTATATTCTTCACGTAATAGGGGATATCGACAAAACACTCTGCTTCCATTCGTTAAATTAGCTTTGGGATCTAGTGACCTTAAAATTTTACACACATACTTGCCTCTCAGTGATACTGCCGATGTCAACTGAAATATACGATGATTCTTGACCATACCCTTCTGGAAGTTTTTAGTTTTATTTTTCTACAGTGTTTATACCAGACTAGTCTCCTTGAGCTAGCCGGTGGTGTAGTGGTGAGCACCCCTTAACCCATCTTTATAATTATGTATTGTCAGTTTCTCTCCTTTCAAGATTATGTTCATGGAGTTAGTAGTCTACCTGTTTTGGGTTTTATTCGTATGATTATCCAACTATAGGAAAATGGGACAGATAACGGGAAGGTTTCGGTACACATTAACCGGTTTAATCCTATCACTGGCTTTTGCTAGTGTCGGTATCAAGTCCTGCTGTACCGAGTGCCTATCGTTGTTTACGTTTGTCTTTTGTCTTATTCGTGTTTTTGTGTAGTTCCCTAGCAGATTGTGGCATGTAATTATAATTTTCATTATTTTAATTTTACAGTAACTTCTTTATTTAGTCATTTGTTACCACTGGGTCGATGCCACTGCTGGTGGACTGTAAGTCCCCGAGGGTATTCACCAGCCCAGTAGTCTGTACTTCGGTGCTGACCCGAAAGCCGATTCTATTTGGAACCTTACAATATCTAAATTTTTGTAAATTTTGTTGAAAACTAAGGAGTATCTCCCTCATGCAAAGCTCTGTCCTTAGCTGATTTGGCTTTACATTCAGATCATATTGGTTTTTTGTTCTCTATCAGGTTTTAAACATCTTTGAGTTTATGGTCTTCCAAACGTTTAGATTTTATCTGCACTGAAGAGACACAAGTTGTCGAAATGCGCATATGCAGAAATTAAATTTACAGTAACTTCGGTTTTTAGTTATTTTAGCCATTGTGGGTGTTTCCTGTAATCCATTTTTATATGTAGTTATTTTCAGTAACTGACCATTATTTTTTCAAACTTGATCAGAGGGTTCAAACCACGTGGTTAAAACAATAATCAGTTCTGTTTCAAAACACGATCATTTTTATATTATTTTTAACAAATAGAAGAGAATAAGTCATTTGGATAATTTCAACCCACCCAATGCATTTTATATGATGCAGTAAAATTACTTTCATTTTACAGAATATAGTAAAAGTATTGACATTATGCCTTCATTTCATCATCAAGAGATATTCCAATAATAACCTTATGTACAAAATACCTTACCGTGAATTAATGACAGTGATAAATTCTATTCCAGGCTGTTTAATGCCCATACAATACATTGTAAAACAAATCTTGTCATTATAAAGAATGTTTATTGTTTAAAGCAAATTGTTTATAGAAATTTTCAGAAAAAAATGAAAAACTGCAATCCGCCTAAACAAAAAAGGTCGACATCTTTGTAAAATTAACCGTATTTATGGAGTGTTGCTTTTTCGTAGATGTTTGATTAGATATTTAAAAAGTGCACATTTATTGAAAGGAATGTTGAAATAAATTTTGGTATCTTGTAAGCATTCATTTCTACTGTTACGTGTATATTTCTTTCTGAAAAAGTTTTGAGACGCATGAAAGGACATCTCTGTGGACAGAAATTCTGACCATCTAATATACTAGGATATTCCTTAGTTGTAGTTAATTCGGCATTTAGTAATTAAGTAGTTCGATGATTGATTACAAAATGTTGTGATGGTGATGTTTTATGACCAATTTCACTCATTTTGTGAAAATGATAGAAAATTTAAAAATAAACAGCTGTTTCAAGAGCGCATGATGCGCCAACTTGAACTTTTTGGCATCATTTCACCACAACAAAATTTTATTGAAAAAACAATCAAGTAGAATCTGTTTACTTGCAACAAATATCAAATTAAAATGTAAAGGCATTGCATAGCGGATATCAAAAATCTAAATTGAACAAAATAGGTCCAAATTCCACAACTCTCCACAAAAATCAATCAACTGGAACCGAAGAGACGAAACAAAAATTCATCTCAAATATTTCATCTAATAATAATCAAATTTTAACTTGACTTGTAGGTCATAAAGTGACGATATCAAATCAATATGTAGAGGCACTGTGCAGAAAAGGTGTGAAAACGATATTAAAAAAGATACCTAAGTCCAAGGTTTGAAAACTGATATTCTTCCAAAATTTGCTACTCCAAGGGCTATAAAATCATTCGACCAGAACATTGAACATGCTATTCATAAAGATACAATCATAAACCAAGTATCAAATCAAGATGTTGACGCATTGCAAAGAAAAGGTGGGAAAACTGCTATTTAAAAAAAGACTAAGTCTAAGGGACGTTACGCCGTACAAAATCGACCAATCAGGATCAAATGTCCACCTGATGTGTCTTTATGTGTCATTGACTTCTTGACCACTCTATTCGATAATTTTGTTATTACCCCCATTCGAACTTTATCTGTATTTCACCTAGGTACACTCATAAACCACACATCAAATATATATTTTGCCGTCAAAGAAAAAGTTAAAGAAATTTATAATTTTCAAAATTTCACTAAATCCAAGGCATTCCAGAATTTTTGTTCGTAAACAGATATAAATCGGAAATTTGATTTGTGAACGGTTATTTTACTGATTCGTGAACTCTTCCTTCGAAAGTAAAAAAGGTTTGTCACAAAATTTCTCTTTTTACAGTTTTCATTTCAATGGATTAAAAAGATGTTTTGTGGGTCCATACAAAACTAAGTTTTTAGATTCCTGAACTTTTGTATAAAACTTGTAAGAGTATTTTGCCTGTATAACTAATGTTTGTTGATGATCCCGCATCCATGACCAGAAAAGACTTGGATGTAACTTTGTTCGACATACATTGTACTCAAACTGGTGCTAGGGTCGTCTTGAACTTACTACGAGGTATTGTTGAAGGCCTCATGGTGACTCCAAGATGAAGAACAACAATAAAAGCGTTGTTCTATTTTTTGGCTCTATTATGTATATGTAGAGACTTTGTCTCATGTGCATTTACTCTATACCAGTTCATTGTTTATTGATAGAACTGATATCTAATGTATATTTTGAGATCAATGGGAACCATACTTTTGCAAAAGGATATACCAATCCAATTCTGAATTTCATCATTCCATAATACCTAATGATAACAACCTACAAGATATACAGTAGGTTTTTTTGTAGTGCTTCCTGCTATCCTTTTTATTCTATTTTTCTATACTGAAACAACAGTGCACGTTATCATACCCCTAATATATAAAATATCAATTGAAAAGCAAGAATTCCCGAAATCACTTCCATGATAGATCTCGATTACTCATGAATAAATGTATTACCCCTATCTTGAATATGAAAAAGAAATGAAATGGGGTAAATGTCAGTTAACACTGCAGACGTTTTACAGTCGACATGGCAATATGGGAGATCTGTTTCTCAGATGACAACATTTTTTTCCCTTTAACAGCTTAAGTGTGTGCTTTCCTCCGCTGGATTTGACTTCATTGCCGGAACAGACATGCTTAGCACTGCCGATTTCTTATAAGAAATAGCCTGCTCTACCGTTCGCCTATTTCCACCCGTGGTATTTTATTGGGCCTGTCTTAATCATCTGTATGTGTGTCCCATGTTTCTTTTCTGTGCTGTGCTTATGTAATGTCTTTGTATCTTTTTGTTTACGATACTGTCCTTGGATTATTTGTTGGAATGACTGCTGTTTGGTTCTCACTTACTATGTAATGTCTTTGTATCTTTTTGTTTACGATGCTGTCCTTGGATTATTTGTTGGAATGACTGCTGTTTGGTTCTCACTTACTCTGCATATAAAACTTTGTGATGTATAGTACGTCTGTATATGGACAAGAAATGCGTTCGTAACAATTTACTTATCATTTTATTTAAATAAAAACTCACTAACAAGACTGAAATATATTCAAAAGCGACCTACATTGATTGATGTTTGTTAGACCTGAGTCAATAATGAATCCATGTTTTAAAAATATGCAGTCATTCTAATGAAGTTAATTTAATACGTATTGATATTTTTGGAATACAAATAAAAGGGTCAAGACCAACTTCGAGTTCACGCTCGATGAAAATCAAATTAAGAAGGTGAGTAAGCATTGTAAGTGGAAGACATTGTACAGGCAGATTTTTTTTTAAAAGATGACAACTAATATCAATAAAAACAGTGTCAGTCGTTGTCAGACAAAGGGACGACAGAATGTTTATAGCAACACGGACAAACACGAAATTCCTTATTTGAGTGTTACAATGTTTCCTGTATATTTTTCGACATCACTACTTTGGTTGTCCTTATATTTCTCAACTAGAACGATTCAGTAACATGGTTACAATTTTCATAATTAATTTAAGAAGTTTTATAATAGATATTAACATTTGAATTCTAAATATGGCATTACCCGCAAACAGCTTATTACTATGTGCATTTGTAATCTTGGTTTTTACAGAAACATTGTTAATAAATGCAAGAAACTTAATGAAGATCTAGAAAAGCTGGGACGTAACTAACAATTTTTACGTAATAGGGATATCGACAAAATACTCTGCTTGCACCCGTTAAATTATCTTTGAGATCTAGTGACCTTAAAATTTTACACACATACATCTTGACAAAATCCTTCGGGAAGTTTTCAGTTTGCTTTTTCTTCCGTAGTGCGACAGTGTTTTACCAGCAGGCTATGCTCCTTGAGCCAGCCGACAGTTTTGCGGCGAGCATCCCTTGACCCATTTTTCCAAATAACGTATTGTCATTTTCTTTCCTTTCAAGATTGTGGTCATCGAGTTTTCAAGTCTACCTGTATTGGGTTTTATTTGTATGTTTATAATACTAAAGGGAAGGGGGACAGATAACGGGGACGTTTGGGTAACCATAAACCGGTAAACCCTATCGCTGGCTTTTGCTAGTGCCGGTACCAAGTCCGGCTGTTCCGAGTTCCTATCGTTGAGTTTTTTTTCCATGTATAGTTCCCTGGCAGATTTTGGCATGTGATTGTAATTTGCAGCCATTGTAATTGTTTCCTGATATCCATTGTTTTACATTTGGTAGAAGCGAAATCACCACTGAAAGGATGATTAATTAAAAAAGGCATAAAAAGGGAAAAGCGAATAATAATACGCCATAAAACAAAATAGAAAATGTCCACAGTGCAGTCTACAAAGAAAAATGACAAAATGGGTCGGGACTCAAACTTTCTCATTTTCTTTCTTGACCTTTTGTTTTTAATGGTAAACCTTAATAAAAACCAGTCCAGAGGAATAACAAATAACAGCATCAAATACAATAATCTAAAAAGCTAAAACCTTGCTCGCTTCTTAAAGATGAAATTGAAAGTAAATCTTCAAAATATTAAGGAACAGACAGTTTCATCAAGAGGGTAGATTAAGGTATGTATGAAAAAAAACAATGTAAGGGAAATTTGTATGATTTGGACAGATTATCATGGCAAGCGTTTATAGTTAGAGAACTTTGTTAAATAAATTTCTAAATGAATACCGAAGCAAGAGCCAAAATCACACATCAAGAATGCATGGCAATATACGAATTACATATACAGAATGTAGAAAATTTAAACACATTACCAGAATTACAAATAGGAAATATTAGTCAATAAAAGCTTTTTCACGTGAAAGACTGGATTAAGAAACATATTAAAAGGGGTTGTGAAACATTTTTGTAGGTATTTTTGAGTTTATGAAATATAAATGTTGCCTATCTTTGCTGAAACCTTTTATTGCTCTGAAATTTATTGTCTAAGTAATCAGACTTATTGTAACACTTCTTATACAGATACTCATCAAACTTTGTCATTATGTTGTAATTAAAGTAGACAAAAACAATATATCAAAATACCAAGGTTCAATTTTAGTCAAATATACTGTAGCTCCTTGACACTTATTTAATTCAAAGAGTTACAAAACATTTGAAGTTAACCCTGTTTTCCTAAATTTGCTTAATCTTAACAGGTTGTCGGCAAACTAATTTGTCTTAATTCCCAAGTCACAATAACATTATTCATCAATGTTAATCAAGTTAAACAAGCACGTTTCTGAGTTTATTTAGAAAATCAATCTTGCAGTTTAAACAAATCTGCCATGCATCACAGAGAAAATGTCTACAAAATCAGGAGATTATGCCAACTATTAAAGTACGAACCCAGATTAATAAGCAAGTGATTATTGATAGAGAACATAAAGCACAAAATAAAAAAGCATTTCAATTGCAGAAAACAGAATGTTTATCTTTAAAACGTTGTTTAATAGGTACTTTTTCATTTGTTGAAAAAGAAATATTATTTGATTATGCCAGAACAATGCATATTTTCCGTATATAAATTGTGATTTTTTTTTTCATTTCAACAATACTATAAATAATTCATTCGTTGAAATTGTAATAATAACAAACTTATGATTGAAATCAATTTGCAAACTTATGTATGTTCCAAATGGTATATCCTTATTAAACCAGCAAGCATGTCGCTATATAGAACAATTAATGATTGAAATAGTACAAAGAACTAATTATATCCTGCTCTCACAGTTCCATGGGTACCGTCATATCCAGGTACAAAATTAGAACAGCAATAAAGGGGTGCTGTTTTTGTAAAAATCTATGCGAAATGTGTTCCTGAAAAATGTTTACCAAAATAATTCACAAATCGATGGTGTACAGCGCTCATCAAAGTTATATCGACCAGTTTTTTCAACTCATTCAAGATGTGGTTTATTCAAAACTTTTCACAAATTTGGTTAAAAGTCAATGAGAATTACGATCATGATTGTGTTTGCAAAATTTTTCATATAGCATTAGAGTCAAATTGGTATGACATTCTTGGAATAACGAAAAGTAACTGTTTTTTTTATATGGTCAAGAATAAGTTTATTCGACACATAAATAATGTGACTTGAAAAGAATGTGCTTGAAAAAACCCTTACAAATACGGGTTTTGGAAATGCTTTTCACGCATAGTTGACCAAAATATAGTAGAACTGTGCTCACAAATTTGTTTACAACATATCTTACATATACATAAATGTACAAAGCGGTGCAACTCCCAAAAAAGGTTATAGTTGTGAAGTGACTTTTTTTTAATCTTAGATCTTTTTAATTCAAATTTTATTAGAATTCAGCTAATTAAAGTACTTACAAAGTGCAAAGTGTAGGCACATACATCGATAGTAAAAAGTATTGTTTTGATTTCATAAACTACAAACTAGGCTATATGACAAACGCGATGACTTCACTTTTCCAATAGTCAACTTCCCTTTTCTTTGTAGCGGTTACGGTTACGGTTACGGTAAAATATATCGCGATTTTTCGTTTAGACTTATCGCTTTGGTGATTTTCTTCATCTTATATATCCAAAAGAGCTCGAAATTAAGGATACTACAGATACGTCCACATCAGCCTCGTTCCTTGGCCTTCATCTTAAAATTGACTACAGAGGTGCACTACAAACTAGGATATATGACAAACGCGATGACTTCTGTTTTCAAATAGTCAACTTCCCTTTTCTTTGTAGCAACATTCCAAAAGCACCGGCATACGGAATTTACATCTCCCAACTCATTCGCTACTCAAGGGCCTGCGGTCGATACAGTGACTGTCTTGGCAGAGCTCGTTTGCTTACAAATAGGCTACTTAAGCAAGGGTATGTTGCCCATAACTGGAGGTCATCACTACAGAAGTTTACGGTCGACATCACTATCTTGTGGACCGCTATGGGATATCTGTTTCCCAGATGACAACATATTTTTCTCTTTGCCACTAAAGTTTGTTTTCCTCTACCGGTTCTGACTTTACTATCGGAGTTGACAAGTTCAACAGTACGGGTGACTTATAAGAAGCAGGAGTTGCTTACTCTTCCGTTGCACCTGATCTAATCCATGTTTTTTTTTGGGTCCGTGTTGTTCATTTTTGTATATGTGCGTGTCTTCATTTTCTTTTCTGTGGCGTTATCATGTTATGTCTTTGTTTCTTTGTTTTTCCGACGTTGCCGTTGTCATTGGATTGTTCTTTTTGGATTGACGGTTCGGTTCTCACTTACTTTATATGCGTTGTTAGCACGGTAATTCCAACAAGTTCGAATGGCAGAAGTTTTGTAAATGAAACGACCCTGGTTCGAATCCAACAATGGACTATGTAATTTAAAAAAAAATTTTAAATCTTGATAGTAAAACATGCTGGTGCCGGTACCAAGTCCGGCTATCCCGAGTTCCTATCGTTATTTATGTTTGTCTCTTGTTTTCATTATTGTTTTTCTGGTGCAGTTTGCTTGTAAATTGTGGCATGTGATTGTAGTTCCTGGCCATTGTAGGTGTTTGCTGTTTTCCTGTTTTTGTAATAACATTTTACTGAGTTCAAAGAACTCAGAGTTCTCAAAATCGGGCCGTAACAAAAACAAAGGGTAAAAATATCCTTTGTTCTCGGTAGAGATTGCTGGGGTTGATCCGACTCAGATCACCCCTTCTGGAACAAAAGAGCTGGCTGGGATGTAACATTTGAGTTATACATTTCACAAAATACCGAAGGTACCAAGTCAGTGATTATCTAATACAGTGAACTCACTTCAAACACATCGACATATGCTTCTCTTAATCCATCACTATAAGTTAATATTTTAAAGTCGGATTAAATCTTTATTACCGCCCATTTTAGAGTATTCCCTATCGGGCAGGTGCGAATTGATGAGACCATTATCTTAGTAGAAAGAATACATGTGACTCTTGACAAGGTAATAATTGCTGTAATAAAATTTATACTGTTCTTACAGTAATAATGGCCTTTTCAATAGTCGCATTCTACAATGATAATAGTGTCGTCGATTTCAACATGACCGATAGTGGTATAACGGAAACAAGACAACGGCAGTAGAAAACCGAAATAACAATGATCAAGATTACATAAATCAAAGTCCAGAGACAAGGCAAAAACAAGAACACCGGAAGACGGAAGACCAAAGACACCGCACAACCACATACACAAAAACTACAAATACAAAAACAAAGAGTGATTACAAAAATAACTTATGAATTGAGTACATTTCACTTTATTGAATTAATTGCGAAGAGGCATTTACTTATATGTTTTGACTTAACACTGAACCAATTATTTAAATAGACGAATTTCCAATTTCATTTCATGAATGAATTACCCCGATTGACACGGGTCAATCGGAGTAAATTGCGTCACATTACATTGTGACGTCAAAAATCTATATTGTGACGTCAAAATTTTCCGGGAAAATTCATCAATTGGAAACTCGTCTATTGAAATTAACTCGAAATGTAAATATGTAATAAATACGTAGGAGAATAATAAGACATGCCTTATGAAATAAGTGCTTGAAGTTAAGGCTGCTCGCACTTAATATTCTCTAAACCTTACTTACTCCTTACACCCGTGAAGGTAAAAAGATCGGAGATTAAAATAATTTTAATTCGGTGTTAAGAGTTGTCTCGAAAAATGTAAAGGCGTGCATTCATGGGGGCGTCATAATGGTTCATTGTCAAATGATACTGTGAAGACATGCATTCATGGGGGCTTCATTATAGTTCATTGTGAAAGGATATAATATAAGGCATGCATTCAAGTGGCACGATATTGCGACAGTTTATCATTTTGCCCCTATGTTTTCGCTATCCTTTAGAAATAATTTTTTATTTAAGTATGATTTTATTTGATATGAACATAAATTATCTTATTTATGTGCATAAAGTATGTATATCGGTGAAAAATTCCAACTGCAACCAAATTAAAGAAATCTTAGTAGCCTTATTGTTAAATAAAACTTGATTTTTAAGCGTAAGACGTAACATTAAAACTTCTTCTGACATAAAGAAATAATTGTATTTTTAATTTTGTTTAATGGATCTGCTTGAAATTTTGCAAACAAACTTCACGAATTCACAGCTTTGTGACATCAGAGTATCAAAGACGTATCTTTGACACGGAAAAAGTTTGAAACACATGAAGGTGGTCATTTCGACCCGTAAGACCGGAAAAATAACGAATTCATAATTCGATGTAAAAGAAATACCTGGTTCTCACTCAATTTATATAGCAATTATGATTACAATTTTTTTACTGTAAAAAAGTTCACTATTTGAAGAATTGTTAACCAAAAAATCAGACATGTTTTACTTTTCTCCGAAAAGCAATAAAAAAATGGCAGGTCTAGCGGATTTGTCCACTGCCGTCAAAATTGTTATAACAAACGTCCAACCAATATTTTCACACGTATTTTGCCTTTAACTGTTTTAAGATAAATGCTTAGTATTTGTAATCGAAAGTAAGTTCATTTCATGTACTTTGTAATGATTCAAATGAAAATGTAAATATTTTCCCAAGAAAAAGTTGTACATGTTTTACGAGGTCTAGCGGAATTGTCCAACGTTGATATTTTTAACGTTTTCATGTGAAACGCGCCGTTCGCTCTTCACGGCGTGTTTTTGGAAAATGTGAAACTCTTCATATTCTAAAAAAAACTCTCTGCATGGAATACAAATTTGAAACTCGTAAGAGAAGTAATTGAAATCTAGAAAACAAGTGTAATATAATTATGAAAAAGGTTTTTAATTTGTTTTAAAATATTCCATGTAACGTGTATACATTCATTCATTCATTCATACGCCCCGAATATTATTGCTGATATACTCTTATAAATATTATAATATAAAACAATCAGTAAATAGTGATTAAATGTCTATTTATTTGATCGCAGATAGGTATTTTTTTGCCTTTGCCATTTTCAGTAAAATTTGTAGATATGGAGTTTAAATCGAATTTGTATGTGCAGAGATTTCAGTAAGTCACCGTATTACAATACCCGAGAACTTGCATCTTGGCAAACTGGATAGTCTTGATGATTTGTAGATCAAAATATTTGATCAGAAATCCCCAAACCATACTTATGAAAATAAATATGACAAGCCGCAAATTCAAATCAAGATACTATGGCATATCATTTTCTAAATTATAGCAGAGACATATGTCTTTGATTATAGGGCGCTGATTATAAAAGAAAAAATAGAGAACAATTTCTTTTGTATAATACTGTTAGTTAAGGAATACGCAATTTGATGAACAATATATAAAAGTCTAGAATATCATGAATAAAAAATTCATCTATTTTGATACAAATTAATATAAATATTCAATTCGGCCGGGGTAATACGTATATCCAAATATCATTTTTCGTCCGACGTCGAAATTATTGCTAGAATCGACGTTACGCTAGAGGACACCAATATCGTGCGCAACGTCTAAATGGTTCATTGTGAAAAGATATTTATCAATTTTAATAGGCGTTTTGTCGCATGTGCATTTGAATCTTCTTATTTGTCATTCAAAATATTTCCAAAGCTTCTAGAATTTTATGACATTCCTGTATTCCTTTATTTCATACATAGAGCTCACAGGATTGCCCTTCTACCTTTAAAAACTCGCATTTCAGACTTCTTTGAAAAATTACTGGACCAAAAAGACAAAAGATAAACATCTTTATTTCATAAATAAATTTACCATTGGCTTGTTTGCACAGCTTACCTGCTAAAGGCTGATCAACGTAAAATTACATTAAAATAGCTGTGTTTTCCTAGTACTGTTCCCAGCAATGACAGCCATTACAACGATATGAATTTTCATTACCTTTCATATGCAATTCCCTTACAGTTTGGAACAGCTTCAATAGTTTTATAAGAGATGTAATAAACAAAGTTCTTTTCGAATGATTGAATTCCAAAGTGTATGAAGTTTTTGTGGATATGTTTTTCACGAATACTAGTGAACACATTTTACTAAGGATCTAATATACATCATATCTGTAAAAATATCGTTAAACTTTGCTCATTAGATGCAGAGGTGCAGAGGGTGTAATAAAAATGTTCAAACTAAACGAACAGAATTATCTAGGGTGACAGCTATGCTGTTATGAAGAAAGCACTGCTTTTGATTGGCGTTCAATAAAGCATTCCTGCAAAGTTTGAAAAAAGCCTATATGGTTTAGTGGTTACATTGGTAATCAGATCAAACTATGAAAAGCTAACGAAGACGCCTACTGACGCCAACAGACGGAAAAATAATGGCAATAGTGTACACTCATATTTCGAGTCTGGTGAGCGAACAGCTTGTTTTTGGCATATTTAGCAAAAACTACTTATGCCGACCTGTCAGTTGGTATCTTAAAAAAAATGCAATGTTTTTGTCAATAATTTTTCTGTTCTAAAGGTTATGAAAGTAGTATTGGGTCATTTTTTTAAACCTGAACATTATTAATATATTTTTATATGACTTAACTTTACAACAATATAACAGAAATTTATATTAGTGAAAAAAAAAAGATTTAAAAAGTACAAAAAACACTGAAATTAATAACAAAAAAAAATTGGATCACAGAATTTTTTTTTCTTATGCTTATGTGTTTTTACTGCAATTTATATTAGTACATGTTTTACAGTAATTTTAAATATGTCACCTACACAGCTTGGCCTGAATACAAACTTCAGACATGCACAATACATAGACATATCCAAGCCGTTATGATAGATATCAAATAATTTCCAAAGATAATGATTAAAAAATTGTTATAAAATTCTTATACTTGTTTAAATATATAAACTGAAGAGTAAAATTTGGCGGAATTTATTTTGGCGATTTAAGTTGAACCGCTAAAATACGCCAAAATTAGCACCCCGCGTTAGTGATTTTTTATGTTAATTGTAATATAACAACTACGTGTAAGTTTTGTTTGCTTTTTGTCCATCTCATGTCTTTAATGTGATGTTTTTTAATTGTTCTAAGATGTGATATGTGAACGTCTGAAAAGTAGTGTCAAATTCATAAAAACTAAAAAAGTAACTTCGTCTGTAGTAAATTATGCTCTAGACTTTTTATTCGACATCTGTTCTCTGTCAGCTTTAATACATACTTCGATCGATGGATTTCCTAATATTTCGGTTTGATCTGCACTGAAGTTGTCGGGGTGCGCATATGCAGAAAACAAATTCACGGTATCTTGGGTAGTTTGTTATTTATTACCACTGGACAGATGCTACTGCTGGTGAACTGTTACTCCCTGAGGGTATTCTTTATTTGAAAACTTACAATATCTAAATTTAAGAAAATTTTGTTAAAATCTAAGGAGTATCTCTCTCCTGCAAAGCTCTGTCCTTAGCTGATTTTGGCTTTTCAGATCCTATTGGTAATTTGTTCTCTGTGACCTTTTACACATACTTTGATTTAAGGATTTCCAAATGTTTTGGTTTGGTCTGCACTGAAGAGACATAAGTTCTCGGGGTGCACATATGCAGAAAGTAAATTCACAGTAACTTCGGTAGTTTGTTATATAAATAGTCAAAGGTTAGATTTCAATGCAATAACCGTCCTTACATACAAAATACGATTATGAATCGATTTCTAGCCTAATAATTACAAATATCCATGAAGCTATATAATGTTTATTTTACAATGCACTTACCAAAGAAAACAGCTGAGCGGTCGGGCGATAAATTAAAATACGCTCACCAAAAACAGCTGAGCGTTCGGGCAATAAGGTAAAACGCACTCACCAAAGAAAATAACTGAGCGGTCGGACGATAACGTATGTCTTTGTTGATCATCTTTTCTACAGGTTCCACTAATGGTAGAGGCATTTGATGTGCAACATCACCAAAACGTTGCGTCAACTACAAAGATCAAGATAATAACTACACGTTAGGTGAATATCTCAAATAATACAGGGATAATCATATCTATTATTTTACCCATTTTCTTTTAAATGGGGAATACAGATTTATGACCCAATTTACACTATTATTAAAACGTACTTTTCAGTAAGCATGAGAGAAAGTTTTATAACCCAATCAAAGATATGCAAAACGAAGACTCGACGAGGAATGTTATCGGGAAATTGCCCTACAGCTGTCTGTCTACCTACTACATAAATGGTATATTGTTTCTCCGAACAGCCCGTTCTTCATTTTTTTCAGGTAGAAAGTTTAATATGCAAATTAATGGAGAGTGAGCTTTGTGCACTTTTGATTGATCTTAAATTGTTGGCATTTGTGAATATGACTGTGTTTATTTAATTTGCCTGATCATCTTCTTTTGCACTCACCTTACAAAATATTTGCACTGATATTACTAACTTAAGATTTTGATTTTTTAATGAATATTACCTGAATTTTTTATTGTTGAACTTAGTAAATTTTTAGGGCGAATTTGGATGAAATGGACCAAGTTTTGTTCTCGCACAGGTTTTTATGCGATACGGCGTTTTTGATTTATGATTTTACATTTTCTGCTGTGTGTTCTCGTGTTGCCTTTTTTGTCTGTTTTTGTGAAGTTTGTTTATCTGTTTCAAACAGAATATTCTTGATGTATGTTCTATCAGCGTTGCACTCTGTTTTACACCGAAATATACGAAAGTGAAGAGAAACACATTACAGACGCATGCGTTCTAAACACTTACTTGATCTAGTTGCTTTATATATTGCTGACAGTTGTATCCAGCTTCTAATAAGTTCTCACCATTGTTATGAATTGTACATATAAGTATTCCCAGAGAGAACATGTCACTAAAATAACTACAAGTTTTACATGTCTGTATTTCTGGTGCTATATAATTTAAATCTGGTTGTGCCATTTTAGGAAGCTTTGTACTCCATGGATGACAAGGCGTTGATTCCTGGGATCAAAAAAAATATTGCAGCGTAAAAAATCTTTCAAAAGTTCAAAGATGAAGTTTTTATGAATTAAGTAACATTAATGTTAAATCATTTCAAAAATCATCCGTTAACATGAACTATTGATCCGTGATATTATGTGTCTTATTTTTACAAATCTTATTACATAGTTATGCATTACCTTACAATAGATTGTTACCATTAACAAGAAATAAAGTACAAAGTCAGGTTGGGCTACATCATATCTAATTTGATACACACATGGCTAAATGTAAGGATTTAGAGTGTTTGAATGCATAATAATGAAACTAGAGTAATTCTGAATTGTAACAGTGAGAATGAAATTCTTATGTTTTGTTGTTTTTACTACTCATCCACTTTTGCTTTAATTTGCTCAGGAATTTGTTTAAAATTACTAACAGGGAATAACAGTAAACACCTGCAATGGCCATAAACTACAATCAAATACTACCATTCACATGGGACCTGCACCAGAAAAACACTAATGAAGACAAGAGACAAATAGAAACTCCGATATATAGGGCCTCGGGATAGCCGGGCATGGTACACGCACTGAAAATAGCAAGAAGTAGAGTTTAACCGGCTTATGGGTACCAAAACCTCCCATTTCTCTATCCTGTTTGCCTATAGTATAATCAACATTCGAATGGTAGACTACTAACTCCATGACAACAATCTTAAAAAAGAAAAATATATATCACAAAACGTAATTCAAAAAGACTGGTCAAAGAAAATCCAGAAATTGCAATAAAATTATTGATCTTCCGCAATATGAGATCCTCTCTAAGATTCCTCCCCATAGATGAATTTTATATGTCCACCCGTCGACTGATTTTTTAATCGTTTGTTTCCAAAGAAGCACCGGTATGCATAATTTGAATAACAAATATTTTATGGTAACCAGTGGGTGTAAGTAATTAAGCGCCTATAAATATACCTAAATATTGAGCTGCAAACACAACTGTAATTACTTTTTCCTGCTTGAAAAGACTTAATTACTTTGTTTATGACAAAATGACGTGACTTTATGCCAACCGAATATTCAATTTTTATTGTTACACAATTTGCAATACCAGTAACATGCTCATTATGTCTAAGAATACAGCTGATTCTGTTGCAATGCACTAATAATTTCCTTCTTTTCTATCTCTTTTAAAACTTTACATCCACCCACGTTTCATCCCCTTTTAGAATTTATTTTGTGCAAGGTCTTACTTGGAGATGCTGTGTAACGAGTGCTGTATCACTGAATATCTAGAAACTTGAAACAATCTTTACTGTTAGTTATTCTGGGTTAATATTGAATAATCTGGTTTTAATGCACATAGTATATGACACAGTAAAACAGTTTTGATGATGAACAACAAATAGTTATACCTTTGCTTTGATCTACATGTATTTGTAGAGATTTTTGTCTAATGTGCATTTACTATACATCCTATCATTGTTTATTTACATAACATACCAAAGACCCCAAGAAAATATTAGAAGATGACCCTCTCCCCAAAAATACAATGAAAATATTATTAAACACACACACACGCGATGTTGTGTTTGTTTGCTACCTATCATTACAATGTTTCTGTTAAGCAAATGAGTAGATTCAGAGTTTATTACGGCACCAAGTTGAAGTATAAAATTGCATCGGACTTTTTCTTGGTGTTTCTGAGGAGGTCATGCTTATTCCTACAGAACGCCTGGTGAAACCTCCACGTTTTAATCCGGTTCAGATTGTTAATTCTTTAGTTTTGTATTGTTCTTGTCCATTAATGTTTAACTATTTTCTTTTTGTCATTTGCCGCGGTTTGGGAATTTTTATTCTAAATTTTCGTTTCTAAAAATTATTCGTTGTCGTTGTATTAAAATAACTTCGAGATCAGTTGCAAAGGTCAACCAAGTGGCAAAACTTTCACTGGATCAAAGTCGAGCTTTTACACCCACGCCTACATTCTATACAATTTGTACTTTTAACGACCGTAGATCCGTTTTAGAATGTAAGCTTGGGGTGTAAACTTTGAATTCTGTTCAGATAAACTTTTGCCACTTGGTTGACCGTAGCAATAAAAGATCTTGCAAAAAATAATACGTATTATTATTTATTATTTAAAAAATATCATTGCACATGGCAAGGTGAAAGAAGGATCAAATTTAAAGGCATTCTTTACTTTGCAATTATTAACCAGTTAAATGAATTGCAAAAGCAAAGAAATACAAAAATCGCATAATTCTTAAAACCAGAGGACCCACCGGTCATGCAGCTGTTTCGGAAGAGGCAGTGATTGATATTTCGCCCCATTCCTATTTTTGTGCAGGTTGAATATTGAATGCATCACCAAGTAGAATATCATTGTAAAACAGCAAACCTTTATAAAACCATATAAGTCAAATAATAAAGCAATATTTGATAAGACATTAGTAGCCAATCCTTTAAGACGTCTTGAGAAAAAAGGTTTCATTATAAGGTTTCATTCATTGTTTTTTTGTTTTAAACGCTATAAGCTGCATTAAAATGTGGAACAGAAAAATGCCTAGATATTTACATAAAATAATAACAATTAATACAAAGCTTACCTTTCCTTCTCTGATCTTTTCGGCAAACCCTAAGCCAGTTAGTTTCCATGTGCCCCTAGTTGTTATAACTATACTCTGAGGGGAAACATTACGATGCACTAATTGTTCTGTACCATGTAAATATGATAAGGCTTCTGTGATCTTAAAAAAATCAATAAACGCTAAATTATCAGAAAATATTACATCATTTCAGTTGTTTGATTTCGAATCCAGTAATATTCAAATTTTAGAAAATTTTGCTCTGCCCTTATTTTATTTTGGATTCTCACTCAGATCCTTCCATATGTTTTGTTTTGATCTGCACCGAAGATGCACAAGTTTTTTGAACTGCCGTCTACAGAGACTACTTTGAAGAACTTCCCTATTTGGTTTTCATCATCTTCTTTCTTTTTTGTTATTCATCATCTTATGTGAAATTTCTTTTCTGACCATATGAACAAATAAAGGGATATGGAGTTAATGTACATAGGAAAAAATCCCTATAAATATATGGGAATATTAAGCAAATGGAACAACTCTTATGTTCACTTTGGCTTAATTCTATCATTCCAGTTATCAGGATCACATTTTTATAAGCACACTGTCTACCAGGTAAGAATCGGCGTGATCATTATCACAGAGGAAACAGATATG
>MJUU01052584.1:27157-38596 GCA_002080025.1 Modiolus philippinarum | reverse complement strand
AAAAAAAAGTGAAAAACGGCCAATAAATCATACACAGGCCTTTGGATTTTCTTCAAAATTTCAGAGTATGTAGATCTTGATATGCTGAACATTTTTTTAATTTACACTTCACCTCTATCTGTTACAGTTTTTGAAATAAAAAATAAAAAATGCACAAATTTTGAAAAAATTACGGAAAAAGGGCTATAACTCTTAGACGGGTTTTCTAATTTTCTTCAAAATTGCAGAGCAGATAGATCTCGGCATTCTGAACAATTTTACTCTGTCAGATTTTTGATATTTGCATCGGTTTTTGAGTTATTTGCTAAAAACTGCAATTTACCCCTAGGTTCTATTTTTAGCACCGGCGGCCATGTTTTTCATCGGATCATAATAAAATGAGGATCGTTTGTACAGGACATGTCATAGATGATTACTATAAAGTTTCAAACCAATCCCTCCAGTAGTTTCAGAGGAGAAGATTTTTGAAAGTGAGCTAACGACAGACGGACAGACGGACGACGGACGACGGACGGACGACGGACGCAAAGTGATGGCAAAAGCTCACCCTGGCATAGCCAGGTGAGCTAAAAAGGGGGGTCACAGTGCTTGTTTTTAAAATAACTGATATCAAAATAATCGACTATTTCTAATGTATATATAGGGAAAAACAGGTATATTGTTGATTTCTTTAAAACTATTCCATAGATTTCTTTCTACTTTTTCATGTGTTAGCCCTTTCAACATACTTTCAAAAAATATAAAGAAAAATAGGGGTCACCGACTTTGTTTTCCATAAAATTTATGAAATGTGATTTTTCATAGTGATATCTATGTAAAATATTTTTATCAGATTATCTCCCTTTTTCAAATATCTTGTTTCAACTTACTTAATTATCAAGTTACCATACCTCGTCTTATTAGATAAAGACATGTAAATTCAACTCCATGCATATAGTATTATGAATATAATATTGATTGATTTATTGCAAATAAAAATATTTGCATATTTAAAAAGCAGATAATACCACAACAACATAAATAACGAATTCAAAATGGCGGAAGACTACCGATCTACCTTAAATGTAGAAATATTTAATTCTCAAGAGTCGCATGCATTATTACTGCTATTATAACATTATCACCGATTGGAAACTGGCAGAAAGTGCAGTATATGAACCTAGAACTTTTTTTAAGAGGACTATAAATACCTTTCACCTTTAGAGCATATTTGAGTCCTCTTTATTTGAGGAAGTAAAAGCTGTAATAGGAGCAAAACGGATACAAAGCTTCATTTTTCTCGGTAAAAAAACTGCTCGTAGAGTTGATTACACCAAATAAGTTCCCTCTGTGTGGAAAGACAGACAGACGAAAAGACAGACGGACTGAAACCTATATATCCCACAAACTTCGACTTCTATAAGTAAGCATATACAATAATTGCAACATGGAAAACTAAGAAATGTTGCGTAGTCTCCAGTACGATGAATGGTAAACATAAGCGTAGTAGCCAAAAATAATTCGACTAGTTTTGTTGTTAATCAGTTAAGCTAAATTTATCAACATTCATTAGCAAATGTATCTACATCATCAACAATGTAGGGAAACTTAACAACATAACATTTAACTTCTTATGAAGTATAGCATGTACAATTCAAATTTAAAATACCACATATCTTACAATGTTAATATTATCATTAGTTCTTATTGCAAACATATCTAAAACTTGAAGTCATCCCTCTAAAGTTTTACGGTCGACATCACCATCTTGTGGACCCCTATGAGATATCTGTTTCCCAGATGACAACAGATCTTTCCCTTTAGAGTTTAATTGTTGTTTCCTCTGCCGGATTTGGCTTTACTACCGGATTTGACATGTTCAACACGGCCAGTGTCGTAGCTAGGGCGCAGGGGTTGCTTCCTCTGCCGGTGCATCTAATTTCACCTATGGTTTTCTGTTGGGTCCGTGTTGTTCATCATTGTGTGTTTGTGTCTTCGTTTTTCTTTTCTGTGCCGTACTCATATAGTGTCTTCCGATGTTGCCATTGTCCTTGGATTATTTGTTTTGGATTAACGGTTCAGTTCTCACTTACTTTCTATATTTTTTTTCAATCCCAATACTATTTAATCAACATTGTGATTTATTAGTTTATGTGAGTTTCATAAAAGAATGAGTCGATTTTGATCGTCAAAATTGTCTATCTCGTTGATTTCTCTTTGTGTAAAATATAAAACAAAATATAAAACAAATTTATGACCCTCTTTTGTTCTAACTAATGACTTTCTTATGCTGGTTTCCTTTCCCACTGTAAATTGTCATTACCAATTCTCAGTTATAAATTACAAGATGTTGTCAACTACAAAACAGCGCAAAGCAATTTCTCTTCTTGTGCAAAACTATACCAGCTTAAGTGACAATCATGAGCATCTTCATATTTGCCAATCAATAAAATACCTAAAGATATTGTTAAAGTAATTATTAACTCTAGTTTTACAACCATTATACAAAGAACAAACTGAATTATTCTATTAGTTATCTGCAACAGCACTTTTAAATATAATAGTTCTTTTAATTTGGGGTATTCAGTCTTTGTAGGTGTTATCAACCACCGTCAAAACATAAATTAGTTAGGGGCTACATCATAATCTATTTAAACTATACTTACGAGTAATTAGTTGAATACAATTTCTCTGTAAGGAAACGGGTGGTCAAGATACCCGACCGGGCAGTGCTAAGACATTTAACCACCCCTTTTCTTACAAAGTATTTTAATTCAATTACTTACTAACTGAGTTTAACACCGCCCAATAAAAAACACTAGTGTCTTAAGCTAGTGGAAAATTACGAAATGTAGACGATTGTAAGAAAACTTGGAATTATAAATAGTGAAATGTGGACACTCCAAACAGATGGTCATAATAACATTTGGAAATTACAAAAATAATAAATGCTAAAAACTTTGAAAGTATGATAGTATATCCGTGAGAAATTCTCCCACGAACAAGTACACAATAACTGAAATATATAGAAAGCATACATCTCTGGCACGGGGAATCTTTTTATGGACTCCACAATGTAGGAGAGACAAACTCACATTCATATTTATGTTCCTTTGAATGTGAATACTGTACATTATACAAAAAGAACACCTTTAAGATAAGCATCATTATAATGGCGAAATAATGACAATATCAAACCTTACAACGCATACTGAAGAAAAAAGAAATATAAACTAGATTTGCACTTCCGAGCAATAGCCGATGTCACCCAAGACGACCAATTCGATCATTCCATCTCATTCGTAGCCTCGACATCTACTTACAAATCATTTTCGTTGAATTTAGACAAAGATGAAATTTTTACGTATTCTGGCAGCAATTTTGAACTTTTTGTTCGCATGAATTCCTTCATTTCATCTTATTGAACATTCACACAAAATATGAACAAATTCTGCAAAGTAGTTCCTGAGATTTTCAATTTTTTTAACGTAAAATAGCGACCATCTTGGGAATTGTGGCCATGTTGACATTTAAACGCACAGCATACAACTTGAGATGGTGGTCCAACTTTGACCAAAGTTTTAGCCATTTTGAAATATTCTCGGACAAGATTTTTTGAAGAAAACGAATAATAATAATCATCAGAAGAAGAATAGTAGAATTATATCATGTCACCCCGACTTCGTCTGAGGTGACATAAACAAGAAAGACACGTACACACTACTAGATAAACAGTATTTACAAAAATAATGAAGTTTTGGCAAACGATTCTAAGCGGTAATCATGTCGTTTACATGTAAAAAAAAAATTGATTACAACGACTTTTGAAGTAAGTCTAAGTTATTCCCATTTTACACACTAATACACAGACAGAAAGAGAAATAGATACTGGTCTTACAAATAACTAAATACCGAAGTTACTATAAATTTACTTTCTGCATATGCGCATTTCGACAACTTATGTCTCATCAGTAAAATTACGTCATTTAGAGAAAAAATGTTTTTGCTCTACGTGTTGCCATGTTAACATTTAGCATGAAATAAGGAAATGCTCATGGCAAGACGACTCTTAAACAACGCATACTATAAATCGTTGTAATGACTGAAACAATCGTGTCCAGAAGATAGAACAATTCACATTTAAATGTCATAGCTTGGAATGATACTTAGTCTACTGGAAAATTTAAGCCAAAAATAGATAACTGAAAAGAATCATTAAGTTAGGATACATAAAAGGATGGACTTTGATACATGCTCAGAACTATTAAAGTGTCATCTCTGACTAATTCCTAATAATGTCATTATGTTTGACTGTATTATTGTTATGTAATAAAAGAAGACTACTTTAGAGCTTTACATTAACAGAAAACCCAAGCACTTCAATAAAACTTAATGTATAAATATTTCGACTGTCTGGTTTATATATTGTTTTATGAGATTTTTTTGTTAGAAAAGGAAATAAGTTTTTCTTCTTTCCGGAATGAAAGCGCCTTGTCTGAACCAAACACAGATTTAGGAGTGTATTCATTACGCTACGCTTTATTCCTCCTATGAACTCTTTTAAAAACATAGTTTATTGATGTTTAGACATGTTTTAATATGATAGAGACTTTCACTATAAATCTATATTTGTAGTAGAAAAATCCGTCGTATACTAAAAAAAAACCATGATTTTCACAGAATATAAAAAATAGATAGGCAGATTGGATGGGGTAAGGTTCTACTGAATAAACTGCATGAATCACCCGTCATGTAGGGAAAGTATATAATGTTGTAACTAAAATGTTGCAACTTGTGAAACCGTTACATTATTTTCAACAGAAAAAAAAATCATGCTTGCGAACACTAAGTCTCCAAAAACAGTAATTATGTCACCCTAGACTTTGTCGGGTGACATCTTGTTATTCTACTTTCTTCTGATTATTATTATGTCACCCCAGACTTTGTCGGGGTGACATGTTTTTATTCTACGTTTCTTCTGATTATTCTTTTTCTTCTTCTTCCAATGATTTTTGTCCGATCGATTATTTTTAAATGGCTGGGTGTAATTTAATGAAACTTGGCATGAAGTTAGATCAATATAAGGAGATACCGAAAAAAAATTCAAAATGGCCACCATTTCCAAGATGGCCGACAAAATACGTCAAAATTTCAACATTGTCCGATTTCAACGAAAATTGATTTGTAGGTAGATTTTGACGCTGCGAATGAGATGGAATAATCGAATGGGGAGTCTGGGGTGACATCGGCTATTGCTTGCAATTGCAAATCTAGTTATTATTCTTTTTTAATTATTATTATTCTTCCACATATTTTTGTCCGAGCGATTATTTAGTCATGGCTTGATGAAATGTTTTGAAACTTTGCATAAATATGGACCACCACCCAAAGTTTTATGTTTGGCATTTGAAATTTTCAAACTGGCCGCCATTTCCAAGATGGCCACCAAAATACGTCAAAATTTTGACTCTGTTGGAATTCAACGAAAATTGATTTCTAGGTAGATTTTTCGGCTGCGAACAAGATGGAATCAACGAATTAGATGTCTGGGGTGACATCGGCTATTGCTTGCAATTGCAAATCTAGTTTCATTTCGTATTATACATATTTTTAAGAGTTCTCGTGTGGGAAGGCTGTTCTAAAATATAACGTCTACTCTGTTTGCCCCATCAAAGAAGTAGAAGAAATATCACCTTTCGAAAATGTTAAATTGATAGTTGGATAGTTGACATGCTCATCATATATTTGATTTTTATGGCTTTCATGTTTGTAGATTTCGGAAAAAAACGCGGATAAATATAAATTAACAATGAAGGGATAAGCAGTAAATGCAAACGAGACAAAGCCTCTATAAATACATGGTAAAACTAATCAATAAAATAACGCTTTTATTGTTGTTCTTCATCTTTAAGCCCGCATTAAAGGGTCTGTATTGTCTTAAAATCAAGGGTATATAAGATATAAGAACGTACTGAAAAAAGAGCTGCTAAGAAAGAGAATCAATATGTCTAGAGGTGAAATTGGAAAATCAAGGACGCTGCCTTTTTTACCTCTTGGTAGGTTTCGTATAAATCAGTGGTTATATGAAAGTAGATACAATAAGTAAATGTCAGTTGAAGTACCGGTTTTGTGCTGAAATATCAACCTCCAAAAACAAAGGCAGAAAAATACCAAAGAACAGCGTATACGTAGATCAATCAAACCCAAGAGTTATCGCAAAATGAGAACATACCAAATAATTGAAAACCAAAGTTACTGTAATTTAGTTTTAACGTATGTCTCCTCAGTGCATTTAAAATTAAATCATTTAGTAGTCAATTAATCAAAGATACGCTAAACAATATATTTACAAAATAAACGAATATTCAATGACAAGATTCCATGCTAAATCCCTCACATTGTGAACTCTCGTGAGAACCGAGAGTAACATCAGGTGCTCCGGTTAAAAAATCCTAAGAAAAGGCAAAACTGGTAATGTCAAATCGATATAGATGTATAATCTAGCTGACAATGTAGCTGACAATGTACCAAACTCGTGGAACATATTGTCAATCGCAAACTTCAACATGATAACACCATCATCAGTATTTTGTTCTTTGCATTGGCTGAGATACTTAAACTAGTAACATTTTTCCTGACTTGAGATATTTGTGTGTGAACCATTTGTATAGAAGAACGGGACGGTGGATGTGGATATGGAGCAGAGAGTAGAATATCAAATGTCTTGATTCTATGATGTAATTTAAGGATGTTCAATATTCATGTTTTATCATTTGGTTTGCAAATGTTGTATCGGGTATAAATGCCAGACAGGTTTTACAGTATAGCAAAAGCAATATCACAAATCCTCATCAGACTAAACAAGACCAAAGCGTTTAACAGAGCATGGTCGAATGTAAATAAATGATATTTGGTAGTAGAATTAACACTGGATGAAAACTTTAAGGATTAACCTAGTGACGCCTATTGGACTCCACGTCCATATCTGTCAGAGCAACGTTCGAGTGATAAACCTTTTTGCAATCTATTTTATTATGGTTTTCATACTCATAGAAAGTTGGTGACATCCCCAGGAACATAAATGATGATTCCGATATGATAGTATACAAAGAAACGGTTTTGTAGTGTGTAAAATTTTGAGTTGACTAGAAAATATAAACTGCAAGTAAGATTGATGTACCCTTTGAAATCTAGGTTACTGCATTAAGACCATCAAATATATATCAAAATATTAAGCTGGCAAATTTAACGAAATTTTTATTTTTAGTTATTTGGAAAAAATCTCACAATACACGAGACTGCAAATCAAAAATTAGGTATGCAAAAATAGTACCAATTGAAATAAAGATTCTGGTCGGCAGGCTTTTCTTGAGATTAGTAAACCATAACACTATTTTGATCTTACCTGAAGAATTCCGCACTGAATTTCATAAAATATAAACTTGTAGTCCTGAAAGAAAACAAAATTCTAACAATCAAATGTTGTATAGTACATTACTGCCTTTTAATTACGTTATACTATTGTTTTTTTACATGATTAATGTATAATATTTAGAAACTATCTTGTTTGTGCTTAATTCAATGATTGATTCTTTGCTTTTTAGCTCACCTGGCCTAAAGGCCATGTGAGCTTTTGCCATCACTTGGCGTCCGTCGTCCGTCCGTCCGCCCGTCCGTAAACTTTTCACATTTTGGCTATCTCCACTGAAACGACTGACCCAATTTCAACGAAAATTTACAGGAATGATGTATGGACTCCTTTACTTAGTTTGCCGAAATTTTTCCGATCCGCCAAAAAACATGGCCGCCAGCGCTGAACTTAGATTTAACATTGGACCCTATGGGAAAAGCATATATTTGCTATCTCCTCTGAAGCTACTGAAGCAAATGGAAGCAAACTTTACAGGAATGATGTATGGAAGGTCCTTTACTTAGTTTGCCAAAATGTTTTCGATCCATGAAAAAACATAGACGCCAGCGCAGAACATAGTTTAACATGGGACCCTATGGGAAAAGCATATATTTGCTATCTCCTCTGATGTACTGAAGCAAATTGAACCAAACTTTACAGAAATGATGTATGGAAGGTCCTTCACTTAGTTTGCCGATTTTTTTTTCGATCCGTGAAAAACATGACCGCCAGCGCAGAACATAGTTTAACATGGGACCTTATGGGAAAAGCATATATTTGCTAATTCCTCTGATGCTACTGAAGCAAATTGAACCAAACTTTACAGGAATGATGTATGGGAGGTCCTTTTCTTAGTTTGCTGAATTTTTTTCGATCCGTGAAAAAACATGGCTGCCAGCGCAGAACATAGTTTAACATGTGACCCTATGGGAAACGCATATATTTGCTATCTCCTCTGAAGCTATTGAAGCAAATTGAACCAAACTCTACAGGATTGATGTATGGAAGGTCTTTTATGGAGATTGCCGAAATTTTTCCGATTCCGTTAAAAACATGGCTGCCAGCGCAGAACATAGTCTAACATGGGACCCTAAGGGAAAAGCATCTATTTGCTATCTCCTGACATTACTGAAGCAAATTCAACTAATCTTTATAGTAAGGATGTATGGAAGGTACTTGGATCTGACAAAAAAGATGGCCTCCAGTGCAGAACATAGTTTAACATTAGAATGATGTATGGAAGGTCCTTGACTTAGATTGCCGAAATGTTTCCGATCTGTTAAAAAACAAGGTCGCCAGCGCAGAACATAGTTTATCAAAATTCTAACCCCTTAAAAATACTACGGCTTCATTCCGTGTATGGCACTCGGTAGATGTCCTTAGTACTGGATTTGGCTTCCTATTTCGGTATTTTTGCTATTGAGTACCTCTTTTCTTACTATTTTTTGGATAAATACTTTCCATAATATTTGATTTTACAGGAATGATGTATGGAAGGTCCTTCACAAAGATTGCACATTTTGTTCGGTTCGATAAAAAAACATGGCCGTCAGCGCGGATCTAACATTGGACCCTATGGGAAAAACATCATTTTCGACATCTGCTCTGAAACTTTTGAAGCAAATTTAACTAAACTGTACTGAGATGATGTTTGGAAGGTCCTTTACAAAGATTTTCATCTTCTCCTCTGAAACCACTGAAGCAAATCCAACCAAACTCTACAGGAATAATGTATGGAAGGTCCTTCACAAAGCTTGCACATGTTATATATTTGATTTGTGTATGGTTGATGGAAACACAGTGTTGTATATTATCATCCCGGAATGTAGGGGTTACTCCGGTATGGTACTTGTTTAGAATATATTTCATTTCTTATCTCTATGTATCATATTTCTATCTCTCTCTCTCTTTCTGCTGTTGGTATACGCATTGCATGTAATACACCTCTCGCTTATTAAAAATCGAAATTAAAATACGTTTTGTAATTCATATCATTACAAAAATGCAATATAGTGGAGAACCCGGGCATAGTGATTTTGTTGTGATTCGATAAAAAAACATGGCAGCCAGCACGGAACATGTTTAACATTGGACCCTATGGAAAAAACATTATTTACAACATCTGCTCTGAAACTATAAGAGCAAATTTAACTAAACTGTACTCAATTGATATATGTTAGGTCCTTCACAAAGATTGCACATTTCATTCTGATTCGATAAAAAAACATGGCCGCCAGCAAAGATCTTAGTTTGAACATTGTACCCAATGGGAAAACATCATCTTCAACATTTGCTCTGAAACTATTGAAGCAAATTTGACTTACTGAAATAATGAACGGAAGGTCCTTTACAAAGAACACTCATTTTATTTGGATCTGACAAAAGAAAAGGATCCAAGCACAGAACTATGTTTAAAATTGGACCTCTTTTACGTCATATGTGCTGAAACTATTAAAGCAAATTCAGCCAACCTAAGATTGCTTTGACTGATTTGTTTTGATCTGATAAAAAAAAACAAGACCACCAGCAAAGAACATATTTTAACACAGGATCCTATAGGATAAACATTAGATTCATCCCTTGCCGCAAGCATTTTGTCAGGTGAGCGATTCAGGCTCAGTTTCTGAGCCTCTAGTTATAATTATGTCGCCCAAGACGAAGTCGGGGAGACATATTGTTATTGTTCCGTTTCTTTGTTTCTTTGTTATTATTACGCTTTCTTTTTATTATTATTATTATATTACTTCCAATAAATTTTGTCCGCTCAAGTTCTCAGAGTTGCCTGAACAGAATCACTTGATACTTGGCACACAGTTGAAACACGATATGAAGTTACGCATGACGGTGAAAAAAATTTTCAAAATGGCCGCCATTTCCAAGATGGCCGCCATTTTACGTCAAAATTTCAAATTTGTCAGATTTCAACGAAAATTAATTTCTAGACAGATTTTGACGCTGCGAACAAGATGGAATCATCGAATTGGCTGCCAGGGACGACATCAGCTATTGCTTGCAATTGCAAATCTAGTTATATATTTGAAATTGCAACAGCAGAGACTTTCAGTATTCTATGTTGTGCATAAAAATTCACTCATTCAAAGATCACACATAGATTTCTTTGTTGTGCATCAAAAGGCATAAGTACATATATTAATATCTTATATGTATATCGATGTTGTGCTTCAAAGTTCTTTCATTCATAGATAATCATCTTTATAGGTACTCCAACGAAGAATTTTTTATGCACATTTTGATGATTTATCAATTTTCAATGTACAAATATACATTGTTGACACGGTGCACGAAGACGCACGTTAGGTGTTGTATTTAAATTACAACCTATATTTTTTAAATGCAAAGTTTCAAATAGATTCATGAATGCACGTAGGTGCACGGCAATTTTAACTTTTACGTGTTTTTGCAGTTTTCTCGAATCTTGGTCGTAATTAATCGTAAATAGTGGTCAAAGCGTCGTAACTCCAAATAATTTCGAACCAGTTTCTCCTTAGCTCTTATAGAACTGGTAAATGCGAAGAAAATAAAATACCGGAAGTGGACTAATTGTAATTTTTTTAATGATGTTGATTTATCCTTAATCTTATTTTTTTGGAAAACAAAATTTAAATGTCTAATTATAGAAACAGATAGCTAACATTTTGCACCGTTATATTCATTCAATTCGAACATTCAATTTTTTCGTTGGAGTACCTACATCTTATACAGCGGAATTCGAAACACCTGCGCGTTTCTATAATCGGCCTCAACAAACAATGTGCACGAACCAGGTATTATCTGTCAATCAAACGTGCGTCCGTCGTATGCAATTTACACGTTCTGAACAAATGGATTAAACAGGGCGGTATTTGTACGTCAATCAAACTACAAACATATGCAAGTTCAAAATGTATTAACAAATAAGAATCTTTGCATATTTTAGAAAAAATTGGCCTGTGTGGTATGAATTTTTCATCTATGGCTATATGCAATTTTGTTGTTTTTTTTTGTTTGTTCATTTGTTTGTTTTTTGTTGCTGTTGTTGTTTTTTTTTT
>MJUU01052584.1:11389-26363 GCA_002080025.1 Modiolus philippinarum | reverse complement strand
AAAAACATGGCTGCCAGCGCAGAACATAGTCTAACATGGGACCCTAAGGGAAAAGCATCTATTTGCTATCTCCTGACGCTACTGAAGCAAATTCAACCAATCTTTACAGTAAGGATGTATGGAAGGTACTTGGATCTGACAAAAAAGATGGCCTCCAGTGCAGAACATAGTTTAACATTAGAATGATGTATGGAAGGTCCTTGACTTAGATTGCCGAAATGTTTCCGATCTGTTAAAAAACAAGGTCGCCAGCGCAGAACATAGTTTATCAAAATTCTTACCCCTTAAAAATACTACGGCTTCATTCCGTGTATGGCACTCGGTAGATGTCCTTAGTACTGGATTTGGCTTCCTATTTCGGTATTTTTGCTATTGAGTACTTCTTTTCTTACTATTTTTTGGATAAATACTTTCCATAATATTTGATTTTACAGGAATGATGTATGGAAGGTCCTTCACAAAGATTGCACATTTTGTTCGGTTCGATAAAAAAACATGGCCGTCAGCGCGGATCTTAGTTTTAACATTAGACCCTATGGGAAAAACATCATTTTCGACATCTGCTCTGAAACTTTTGAAGCAAATTTAACTAAACTGTACTGAGATGATGTATGGAAGGTCCTTTACAAAGATTTTCATCTTCTCCTCTGAAACCACTGAAGCAAATCCAACCAAACTTTACAGGAATAATGTATGGAAGGTCCTTCAAAAAGCTTGCACATGTTATATATTTGATTTGTGTATGGTTGATGGAAACACAGTGTTGTATATTATCATCCCGGAATGTAGGGGTTACTCCGGTATGGTACTTGTTTAGAATATATTTCATTTCTTATCTCTATGTATCATATTTCTATCTCTCTCTCTTTCTGCTGTTGGTATACGCATTGCATGTAAGACACCTCTCGCTTATTAAAAATCGAAATTAAAATACGTTTTCTAATTCATATCATTACAAAAATGCAATATAGTGGAGAACCCGGGCATAGTGATTTTGTTGTGATTCGATAAAAAAACACGGCAGCCAGCACGGAACATGTTTAACATTGGACCCTATGGAAAAAACATTATTTACAACATCTGCTCTGAAACTATAAGAGCAAATTTAACTAAACTGTACTCAATTGATATATGTTAGGTCCTTCACAAAGATTGCACATTTCATTCTGATTCGATAAAAAACATGGCCGCCAGCAAAGATCTTAGTTTGAACATTGTACCCAATGGGCAAACATCATCTTCAACATTTGCTCTGAAACTATTGAAGCAAATTTGACTTACTGAAATGATGAACGGAAGGTCCTTTACAAAGAACACTCATTTTATTTGGATCTGACAAAAGAAAAGGATCCAAGCACAGAACTATGTTTAAAATTGGACCCCTTTTACGTCATATGTGCTGAAACTATTAAAGCAAATTCAGCCAAGCTAAGATTGCTTTGATTGATTTGTTTTGATCTGATAAAAAAAAACAAGACCACCAGCAAAGAACATATTTTAACACAGGATCCTATAGGATAAACATTAGATTCATCCCTTGCTGCAAGCATTTTGTCAGGTGAGCGATTCAGGCTCAGTTTCTGAGCCTCTAGTTATAATTATGTCGCCCCAGACGAAGTCGGGGAGTCATATTGTTATTGTTCCGTTTCTTTGTTTCTTTGTTATTATTACGCTTTCTTTTTATTATTATTATTTTTCTGCCAATAAATTTTGTCCGCTCAAGTTCTCAGAGTTGCCTGAACAGAATCACTTGATACTTGGCACACAGTTGAAACACGATATGAAGTTACGCATGACGGTGAAAAAATTTTCAAAATGGCCGCCATTTCCAAGATGGCCGCCATTTTACGTCAAAATTTCAAATTTGTCAGATTTCAACGAAAATTTATTTCTAGACAGATTTTGACGCTGCGAACAAGATGGAATCATCGAATTGGCTGCCAGGGGCGACATCAGCTATTGCTTGCAATTGCAAATCTAGTTATATATTTGAAATTGCAACAGCAGAGACTTTCAGTGTTCTATGTTGTGCATAAAAATTCACTAATTCAAAGATCACACATAGATTTCTTTGTTGTGCATCAAAGAGCATAAGTACATATATTAATATCTTATATGTATATCGATGTTGTGCTTCAAAGTTCTTTCATTCATAGATAATCATCTTTATAGGTACTCCGACGAAGAATTTTTTATGCACATTTTGATGATTTGTCAATTTTCAATGCACAAATATACATTGTTGACACGGTGCACGAAGACGCACGTTAGGTATTGTATTTAAATTGCAACCTATATTTTTTAAATGCAAAGTTTCAAATAGATTCATGAATGCACGTAGGTGCACGGCAGTTTTAACTTTTACGTGTTTTTGCAGTTTTCTCGAATCTTGGTCGTAATTAATCGTAAATAGTGGTCAAAGCGTCGTAACTCCAAATAATTTTTGAACCAGTTTCTCCTTAGCTCTTATAGAACTGGTAAATGCGAAGAAAATAAAATACCGGAAGTGGACTAATTGTAATTTTTTAATGATGTTAATTTATCCTTAATCTTATTTTTTTGGAGAACAAAATTTAAATGTCTAATTATAGAAGCAGATAGCTAACTTTTTGCACCGTTATATTCATTCAATTCGAACATTCAATTTTTTCGTTGGAGTACCTACATCTTATATATAAATATTGAATATTGTGCCAAAAATTCATTAGTCAATTGAGATCTTCGCAACGTTTTACATATAGACGACGATTTGCCATGTTTTATGTACTATAAACCACTCGGCGGATTTGCCATGTTTTATGGACTATAAATCCCGAGGCGTAGCCGAGGGGTTTAAAGTACATTAAACATGGCAAATCAGTGTTTGACCAATTTAGAACATAATCACTCCTCCAAGACATTTTATAGGATATTTTCATAATCAATTATGACTTGATTATATTTAATCATTTGTGTAATCAAGTATGAACAATTGAACTAATGAGACAGAAGTTCTTTACATGTCACTTCACAAGTTGCCCCAAGCAGTAACGCTAGTATAACCATATACTTGTAAAGGTTGTATTATGCACCATTGAGAATTCAATGAACAATTATTAGATAAGAAAGGAATATTTGAAAGTAACTTCTCTTGTTTAAAAATCAATTTATTTTATAAGTGAAGTGAATCTTAAGCAAAACAGATGCTAAAAAGTGATCTTCAAAACTAAATTTATTTATATTATTATTGAAATAAAATTGTTATTATTATTATCATTATTATTTAAGCTACACTTCAGTTTGTGATGATAGGAAGTTGTGTGTACTAACAGTTATAAGCATAGCCCTAGGCCTAAATCTATTTTCGGTCAGATGACCCAAAAGGTCCTACAGCCTTGTATAATCACATAGAAAAATGTGGTTTATGAGAATTAAAGCTCCAAATGAAGATTTTTCATTGGTAGAGGTGGCTTGATTATGTTCTAAAGAAGGTTACAGAAGGCTGAATACTTTATAATCAAAGTAGCGGGTGTCGTCACCTAAAATTAATCACTCGATTCAACTATTTCAAGTTCAGTTACAATAGGCTACATAATAGAATGTTATAAATACACGACTATTTGACCATTTAACGTTTTCTTTGTGTATTGTTTTGTTGTACTGGATAACTTGTCTCTCATGATTAAAAATACCAATTTAAATTAAAGTTTGATAAAGAATAAATTGCTAAGCGTATGGACGGATACACTTTTCTGTTATCTAACTATGTTAAGATATAGAAATATATTAAATTACCCACCTTTAGTTCTTGTATCACAGGGACTGGGAGTCTGTCATGTGTTCCCAAACAGTTTGCAAGGCTAGCGTAAATTGGTTCTGTGGCAAATGCCAGACTATTACTGTTCAAATAGAAAATAAATCGACTCACTTAATAAAACTTCTTTTTGATTATCAGGTCATGAATTAAATAAAGATTTATCACAGTGCGTCTGGGTTTTTGTTTTAGTTTTGTTATTGCTTTATTTGTCGAAATGGTCAAAAGCAGAAAGAAAGTTTACAGTAACTTCAGAATTTTGCTTTTTATTCAGATTCGCTGGTCGTGGTAGGATTCGATCCTAACTGCAAGGTTTACTTAAACAGTCTGAATTTCGCCGTTTTAAATTCACACCTAACTTAGCTATTTAATTTTTACACATCTCCGAGAAAAAATTGTTTGTCATACAGTTTGTGTCTCACAGAAACTAAATACGCGTAAACTGCATGTTGGTGGTTGCAATCTATTTTTCCAAAAGTACCATTTCCGCTTTGAAGTTATTTGAATGATATAAACAAAAAACAACATTTTTTTATATAATGTTGGTATATTAAATTAAAACAAAATATATTCCAATGTCCTTTTAAGTAAAATTCACAATTAGCAAAAAGCAAGTGTGTCGGATATGAAAGTTCTCCGTTTTCAGGTTTTGTTTGAGCAATATACATCACAATTAATTTGGTAGGCATAAGAAATTTCCGTATACAAAACTGTATGTTAAATTTTATAATATAAATTACTAAACTAAAACAACTGTGTCAGGTTTGAAAAACTATCTTTTAATGTTCTATTTTTTGTAATACAGACCTAAGCAATTGTAAAGTATGGTGGCATAGTTCTGCCCCCTACTTGCCAGATAATAAAGTAGACTTGTTAGATATTTATGTCAACATGTCAGATAGATATGTTGACTTGTCAGATAGTTATGTTCACTTGTCAGATAAAAAATTATTTTATTATGTCGCCAACAGACCAGCTAACGCCAATATGTGTCATTCAAAAGTCAACATAAATATCTGACAAGTCGACATAATTATCTAGCAAGTCGACTTAATTATCTGACAAGTTGACATAATTATCTGACAAGTCGACATAACTATCTGACAAGTCGACATATCGACTTGTCAGATAGTAATCTTTACTTACTAGAAAAAAAAAATGTCAACTTGCTGGATGTTTATGTCGACTTGCTAGATAATTATGTCGACTTGTCAGATATTTATGTTGACTTTTGAATGACACATATTGGCTGTTGGCGACATAATAAAATAATTTTTTATCTGACAAGTGAACATAACTATCTGACAAGTCAACAGAATTATCGGACATGTTGACATAAATATCTAATAAGTCTACTTAATTATCTGACAAGTAGGGGGCAGAACTATGCCACTATAGTAAAGGGTATGAGAATCCTCTACATATTTTATTTTAAGTTATGTAGATTAAAATTAATATCGAGGGTGTGAAAAATCTGTATTTTTATGTTCTGTTTAGGTAATATAGACAAAAATAAATGTTCATAGTATGTAAAATCTCAATGTTTGATTTTGGTAATATAGACTAAAATAAATGTCCAGTGTGTATAAAATCTCAATTTCTCTATTTTAATTTTTAATTTTGGTAATATGGACTAAAATAAATATCCAAGGTATGTAAAATCTCTATTTCAATTTTGGTAAAATGGTCTAAAATAATTGTCCAAGGTATGTAAATTCTCTATTTTAATATTTATTTTGGTACTTTGCAGTTTCCTCTTATTCATTGATGAACACAAAACTTCGTACTGACGAAGAGCTCTACGAAAAAGATGAAAACCAATTGGCATGAAACAGAATCAAGATTTCATCGCAGACATTTACAAAAAGATATCTAGAAGTGTTTATTTTGAAAATGGAGATAAAATACGTGATAAACATCTGGTCCCACTTCTATGTCGACCGACTAAAGATTTTCGTCACTTCATTTACTACCAATGGGCAATTTTTTAAAAGTTTAAAACTCATTTAAGATCTCAACTGCTAATTTACATACTTTAACATCGGATCTTTTATTATAACATTCAAAACAAAGGCAATAGAATACCAAAGGAGCAAATTACAATATTATATAAATAAAAGTCCATAGACAAGGCAAAAAGGAGAACACCAGAAGACGGAAGACAAAAGACACAATACACCTACACAAACACCACAGACACAACACTCAAAAATAAAGCACAAACGGATGTACTGGAATCAAGTGCTGCGGGTTATATAAGAAATTATTTATCTATCTGCATTAACTCCCTTGGCTCCTCTCTCGGTGAGGGCTCAAAATTTGGGGTAGGCAAGTGCAAGCGCGAGGAAAATATCTGCGCTTTTAACATTAAGTGACATTTCAAGATACAAAAATACCAGACAGAGTTGCATGAAAACAGTAAATTTCGTTATGCTGTACACGTGTTTCAATGAGTAACCTTTCATCAGCAGCATTAAAATCAAATAGTATGGAAGGCCATAATTTAAAAATAATACTTTTTGACTTTAGGCTGCAAAACGGCACCGCAAAAATTCATAATATTTTGATTTTCATTGCGAAGGAAAGCATGTGTTTGGTGATGGTTTTTATTGGTAATGACCAAACAATTATAAGACCAGACATAACTGATTCGGAATTTTTAGAACCTTATTTGTTCTTCGGTTTATAATATTGAAAGTACATTTCTTAGTGAGCAATATACGGAAAACATATTACACTTCATGACTTTGACTTTTTGATGAGCATTTTCTTTACCCACAGATCACGATAAATAAATGATTTTAGCGAGCTATACTTTAAATCTCGATTCTGTTCGGATTTGAAAGTGTAATATGTGTAGAGGGGATATTGCTTGGTACGATCATGCTGATCATACTCTTCAATAAGTAGCAACGATTAAGTACAAACAATTACCTCAAAGAAAAAAAACTAATAATGAAATCGTGATAAGTAAGTGTTGATAGGATGTAATGAAAGCTTTAATGTAATCCTAGAAATGCTCCGCACCTAATACTGATCGTATGACGATACTTAAGCCGGTATTTCATTAATATCATTCTGTAATCAGCTGATTGCGTGTATCTATTTCTGAAATATGATCTTTAAGCACGGTCTATAATCCTTGACGGACAGGTGTTTATACCTAACCTAGGATTTTATTGTACTAACGTAGATAAGAATTTACGTAAATTGAATTTAATTAGTCTACTTTTTTATACCTGCTACATGAAGATGCTTCTATTCGGCTAAAAATAACACTCCTTGAAGATGCTTTGTATATTCGTAGGGTATAATTGAAGAAATCCATACAACATAGGATTTGTCATTCGTAGTTTCTCTTAGTTTTCTTCATAAACCCGTTATGACATCTGACAGCTAAGAGTTTCAATGAGAATGTTTCAATAAACAAATGAAGGTGCCGTTGCCACAACGAATACAAGAAACAATAAATTGACAACAACATTTAGAATTACATTTTACAGCATAACTTTTCAAATGTATTATCATAATTATTATTAAGTCTCCCAAACGAAGTTTGAGGAGACTTATTGTTTTTATTATTATTATTATTATTATTATTATTAGGATAATGAAATAATGCTTTTTTGCCAGTTTTATTTATGTTTGTTGACAATCCCGCATCCATGACCAGAAAAGACATGGACGTAGCGTTGTCCGAAATTTAGCAAATAAGTTCGCTCAATTAGGTGTTTAGGGCCGTCATGCACTTACAATGAGGTATGAGCAAAGACCCATGGTGACTTCAATATAAAGAACAACAATAAAATCGTTGCTAATTTTCTTGCTTATATCATGTATTTGTAGAGATTTTCTCCATAATCTTTCATTTTTTATTTTGGTAAAAAAAAAGATTTTTTTTAATATGGATATCATTTGTTTAAAAATATCATTTTGCAAAGAACGGGTCAAATAACTGAAAAAAAAAAAGAAAGGCATCACTCATAAATTATTCGTTTGTAAATAAACCAAACAAGAAAATGGAAATCTTTGAAAAATGATTCTGCGACATGTTATGTATCTGTAATGTATATTAACTGGATAATAATGGAAACACCTGCAAAAATATTTTGAAAGGAGACTTCTGATGTTTTGCTTTCTTCTATATGTATTACCTAGATTATAAAGATAAACTCCTTACCAAATAGTTTGAAAGCTGGTCTAAAAAAGGGCTAAAATAGGTTGGAGCTTTTGGTTACCATGGAAACGAAAACAGAACTGAAATTTTTGAAAACAAAATATTCTGTTTGAAGTAAAGTTTTGACTCGAGCAATATGTGTGAACTAGAAAACACGAATATCCCCTGTGGATTTTTAAGGGAACTTAAATGTACTGATAACATAATGTTTTAATTTCAGCATTATATATTGTCTAGGTAAAAAGGGGAACCCCTGCCAATATTTTAAAAAGCTGGTCTTGTACGGGTTTTATTTGATAGTTGAGCTTTTGATGAAATGTTGATTTCAGCAATATGTATAAACTAGATTATAATGGGTACTCCTTGACGAATTATTTTGAATGCGGTCCAACAAGGGTTCATAGTGGAGCATGTGATTACCAAACCAGAAAATGAATTTTTGGAAAAAAATGCTGTGTGTTATACAGTTTCGCTTTCGATCGCTGAACTGCAAAGAATGTTGGATTTTTTTTATTGTCTTGAAACTCTTATCTTATAATTATTATTTTTTAAATTCTTCCTAGCAATCATACTCTAAGAATACCTAGTAAATTGAAACTATTATATATAAAACACATATGCAAAAAAAAAGGGGGAAAAAAGTCGATGAATTAGAATGACTTAAAGGAATTGTGATTTTTAAAAAATTATTATAGCTGACTTGGGAGTTTAAAAAATACCAAAGATTGGCTTCCTATTTCGGTATCATTATTAATGAGTACTTCTTTCCGACTACTTTTGGATTATGGCTTTCTATATTATTTGATTAAAATGCTGCTGATGAAAGGTTACTCCTTGGAACACTTGTACAGTATAACAAAATTTACTGTTTATAATGAAACTTTGGTATATTTGTAATAATACAAACTACCTGTAACACACTCTTGCATCGATAGTTTTGTTTTTTTTAATTTTTATGTGTGCTCAGTTGCAACAACATTTTAAAGAGAACCACGTTGATGCTCAGAGAATTTATATCAAACTATCATCATTTTCACTTATGAGGCATTCTTACAATGCATCATCACAACAAGAAAGAAAAACACAACAATAATAGTCAGATAAAAAAGTATGAAGATCAAGAAAGGGCAATGTTTTTATTTATTATAGAATTAAACGTGTAAACTATTGCCGATTTACAATGTATCTATATGCTAATCCATTGATTTTAATGTTTGTCACATCACATAGACAATCGCGTGAGAATTTTATAAATCATAGCAATGTTAAGAAACAACAGAAAGTAAAGTGCATTAAAACATCGTTACATTAACAATGATAAATCGTTAGCTTCCTGATAAAACCATAATTATATAAAATTCAACTACAACCATTTGTCATAGACATGGCTTCTCATAAACTGAACAGTTGGACAAAAGTGATTTTCCATGCAAGACATTACAAGACCTTATTGCTAATTTGTTCTCTGTCAACTGTTACCCATTTTTCGCATGGTAGGATAACTGCGTTTGGACTTTAAGTCCGCGAAGGTATTCCCATATAGAGCGCGGCGTTTTGCATTTGCGCCTATTTGCATTTCATTTGCGCCGAATTTTTCTTTCATTTGCGCCGATTATTTCTTTCATTTGCGCCGATTTTTCACTTGTTAATTTTTGTTAATACAGGTTTTTTTTTCATTTGTTCACACTGTTCTGATGAAATTCAAACATTTTCTTACGCAAAAAGCTTACACGGATTACAAATAAAGCTCAAAGGGTGATAAAAATGGAATAAAAATATAAGAATGAAAGCGTTTAACTAAATACATATTTATCACAACAGAATCTGTAGTGGTTCTGTCTTTACAAGACGTATTGGTATTGGTATCATACGGTACAGTACCACACTTTCAGTTTATTACTAGATTAAACCAATATTTTCAAGGTATAATTTGATTAATTGTAGAATTATTTGATATCGTCTTTCGTAGTTATTTGTTTTTTTATCTCAATTTCTAGCTCCAATTTTTGCCATTTCAAAAATAAATATAAAAAAGTAACAAAATACCGAAAATGAAGTATATTTTAACACTTTCGGTATTTTAACGCCGCTTATTTCCAGGTTTTACCAACATAATATTTATCTTCTTTTGATGCATAGTACATAATATTTTGTTATACCTTATAATATTTTCCTTATATAAATGCATTGGGGAAAAAAATCGACAGTTTGTCTGTTTTATTTTCTCAAACCAAAAAACGATCTGTTGACCAGTCAACAGTTTTCAGTCTGTTGACCGACACCGATCTGTTGACCACCTGCCTTATTCTGATTGGTGCAAAAAATATCACGCTCATATCACATGATCTCCTGTCGTCTGCATAACAAAATTGGCGACGTGAATTGTATTCAGATGAAATGGAGCGTATTCATTGAACATGAAAAGGTATAACAAAACAGTTATAGACTGGGTCCTCAAACAACAGCTGTTTTGTTTGACCCTCTGACTAAACTGTTACACTCAGCCTTCGGCTTCGTGCAACAGTTCAGTCCTCGGGTCAAACAAAACAGCTGTTGTTTTCGGACCCAGTCAATAACTGTATAATATTTTACCTGCGTCATGGCGCAAATGAAAAATAAAATCGGCGCAAATATAAAACTGAAATCGGCGCCAATGAAAAACTGAAATCGGCGCAAATGAAAAACTGAAATCGGCGCAAATAAAAAATTTGAAATTTATAAAATCGGTGCAAATGTCATACGCCCTTAGAGTGGTCAGTACTTCATTGCTGGTTCTAAAACCGATTTATTTTGAAACTTACAACGTTTATAAAAATTATTTAAACTTAAGAAAATCTCCCTCGATCATAGCTCTTCCCTCAGCTGATATCTCCATCAGCTTTAACACATCTTTTGGTTTAAGGTGGTACGGGGGTCTAACATTCTGTCAGATAGAATTTTCCGATTTTTTTCATGATTTACCCTTTGTTATTAGAGCATACAAAAAATAAAATAAAAATTTGGGTCACCGGCCATATAAGAATGAAATATGAAATGTAAAAATCTGCTATTTTGGTTGAAATAATAGGGAAAATTAGCGAATTTTAACAAAATTTTAAATTATTTTAGTTACATCAGATAGAATNCAATCTTTGATAGTTCCCTTTAAAATATGTCTCGCACATCCAGGTCTGGCATATCAAGATAGCTGCAAGGAAGAATATAGTTTAAGGTGGTACGGGGGTCTAACATTCTGTCAGATAGAATTTTCTGATTTTTTTTCATGATTTACCCTTTGTTATTAGAGCATACAAAAAATAAAATAAAAATTTGGGTCACCGGCCATATAATAATGAAATATGAAATGTAAAAATCTGCTATTTTGGTTGAAATAATAGGGAAAATTAACGAATTTTAACAAAATTTTAAATTATTTTAGTTACATCAGATAGAATTTTTTAAAATTTGGTAAATCAATAGCTTATATACTGTCCTTCAATTTCCATGAAAAAAATTTGGGGGTCACCGAACTTATTTTTGAATAAATCACAAAAAAGTCATTTTTTCCTATTATTTCTATACAAATTATCTCCCCTTAATTGAACAGGAGTTAGCTGAAATGTTCAATATTTTGCGTTGTTACGTAATATAAATGGCATATTTCATCAAATTCAACTATTATAAAACATTGAAAATGGTTACGGCAACGTTCTTATAGTGAATGATGCGCAATTTTAAACTCCAGTACTACCTTAAGGCTTTCCAAATGTTTTGGTTTAATATGCACTGAAGAAACCGTAAATTGTCGAAATAGTCATCTGCAGAAACCAAATGTACAGTTACTTTTATATATATATATATTTAACTAAAATTTTTACACCCGCTTATCTACCTTTCACTTAACTGAGTTTTAATTCGTCAAGTAATGGTCAAAGGTGAACGACATATTCCATAAATTTCTGTAGGGATGTGTTTTGCATGAAATTAGAAATCAATATACGTGATACTGATGTCGTTCACATATAAACGTAATACTTGTTGCTCGAGGCAATACAGTTTGTATAAAAATCGGTATACATTAAAGCCTCCACTTGTAAGATGAGTGTCTAAAGGGCTGAGCCGAGCATTTGGAGCATGACTGACGTATAGACAATAAATAAATCTCCATGTTGATGGGTTACAATTTAAACACGCCCGAATATAACTAAACTGTTTCCCGCTTGCAACCATCTGAGACGAAGTGTGAACCTGCCAGCCCTCACTTATCAGGTAGACCCTATATCGACCATTATGCTTAAATTTTGCTTTTATTGGGATCTTGAATTTGTTTTCAAAAGCGTCCAATATTTAATTTGTTTTCAAAATTGTCCAATTTTTAATTTGATTTCAAATTGGTTCAATGTTTAACTATGTTTTATTTTGGACATCTTGGGTATGTATAAGGTTTTTTGAGGCACATCTAATGGTAACTGAGACTAAGTATGGCTTTAAATTGCATTAGATCTGAAGAGGTTTTCTGACATTGTCCAAATTTAAAGTATTTTCCCCGACAGAGGAAATCTCGGACATATTTTTACGGAAACGCCCAGGGACTATCGAGACTAAGTTTGGTTTCTGTTTGCCTTTTGTTTAAATGTATTTTTTCATCTGTTTAAATTTGGACCTATGGAAAATACATGAAATAATATTCTCATGATTAAAATTGGACCCAATGGAGAACAGATGCAAATATCTTCTTTGAGATGCGAATCTGCAGGTCACCTTTTCAAGGGACCATCCAAGGACCATTATGATAAGTTCTGATAGCAGAGTAGATACAGAGGAGGAGCTCTATAGTGTGTTTTGAATAGATTCTAATGCTAAACTATCTTCCCCGCTTGCGGCAATCTTGGGTGGAAAGCTGACTTGCCGGACAGATTTCTGAGGGAGATTACTTAAGGATTACTCAAGGACTTATGCCACAAACTTTGTTTTCAATTGGCTAATGCCATCAAACTTTGTTTTCAATTAGATCAGTAGTTTCGAAGGAGAATAATTCTGAATGAATAGAAAGTTAATCACGAAGGGATGACGGACGGACGGATGGATGACCAATACAATCTGATGGCAAACACTCACATTATGTGACACTGTCCACGTTTATTGCACTAACTGAACTAGACCAGAATACAACGAAATTTGCTATCATAAGAGGAGAAATCATTGGTTTAGCATATATTGGTAAACGGGTACTGAAGAAAAGTAGAAAAGTCTAAAACAACGTAACTGATGTGTAAGTTTTTGAGACAGCAATCATATTCTAGTTGTAGACTAAATCGCTGTAGAAACTATAAACGCGACAATGAAGGAATATTTGACATTTGTGCCATTCCGAATTAAAGACAAAAGACATCAACAATTCAGGAAAAGAATAAAATAATTTATTCATTGACAACAATAGCTTGTATGATTTTATTGTACTGTTGTTGCATAACATCATTTTTTGACATTTCTTTGAGTTGCAGATTAGCTCTAGTCAGCTTACACGGGGTTTAAGTTGAAAAATGTCATTTGTTCGAAAAAAATGTAAATTGAATACCATAAATTCTTGATTGATAAATTCTGTTGAATGCATAAAACTTTTGAATAACTATGGATTTTTTGGAATAAGAAAAATTAAGAAGGGGTTCGAAATTATAACTTCCAGATCTAAAACACCCTAAAACCCTCAGCATTGTAGAAACATATTTTTCATAATAGCAAACACTGTATATCCTGCTTTGTTAATGACGTACTTCGATGTACTTCTTTCTATGTATATGTGGTGTAAAAGAAGATGTAATTTTGTACAAATTATAATTTGTACAAAATTTTTGTACAAATTATAATTTGTATTTTCAGTTTGTACAAATAACAAAATACCGAAGTTACTGTGAATTTTCTTTCTGAATCTGCATTAGCTTTTATAAATTATAATTAGTACAAAATTAGCCCAAAAATCACTTACAACTTGTACAAATTTTACATTGTTTTGTTAATTTTATTTCAAACGATGAAATTAATGAAAATGTGATTATTAAATGATGAAATTAGTGAAAACATATATTTTTTAATATAATAGAGCACATCAGACAATTTGACTAAATTTTGTATAATGAATTTTTGTGTATGAACATTGTTATAAGAACATTACAAAACCATGTTCAACTCGATGGTTATCAACTAATTTCTGCAAGTTCTGTGTATGACAACACCAATTCAAAATCATGTAACAATCGTGACTGAATTCCTTTTGTGTTGCTTTTATTTATAAAGCTGTCGAAAATGTGCTACAACAAGCTTCTTTTCATAGAAATATATTTTAATATCTGTATTTTTAATTTGTACACTAGTGATTAAGATAATAGCACTAAAGCAGCTACTTTTATTGTGGACTGCATAATCAATAATGAATAGTTCTGATTAAAGTTAATAATTAAGCTTTTCTGTTTGATACCACAGTAAATATTATCAATTGTAGAGTTGTCCCCACTTAACGGGTGCCCATATTGGACGGAAGAATGAACATATTCTTGACAAAAAAGTTGAGCAACATCGATCGCAGTTAAAATATGTCATTGAAGCAACCCATGTCGGGAGCGGTCAATTAGAAAAAAGGTAAATCCGTGCAATGTCTGCTTACAAATATTTGTCATTAAGTAGCCCGACGAAAGACAAAAATTTTGACAAAAACAACATCGAAACTCAACACGAGGCACATCGAAATAGATGTAGGCAAACCACAGCTTAAGTGCACGCTAGGGGCCTTCTTTATCTTGCTTGGGGGGGATGAATATTGTTCACCTCTGGTTGAAGACCTTCAGGAGACACCAAGATGTATAGACAGGAATAAAATACATCGGCAAACGAATACCGAAGCAAGAACCAGAAAAGGGGAAATTCCAAAATCATAAATCCAAAATCACGGCAATTCACAGCAACACGAATTGAGACAGTATGACAAAGGCACAACAAACAAACAAAAAAGAACAAAAACGCCACAAAAC
>MJUU01052584.1:0-11381 GCA_002080025.1 Modiolus philippinarum | reverse complement strand
GTATCATCAGGTGCTCCGGAAGAGTAAGCATGATCTGCTCCACGCGTGGCACCCATCACACTGCCAGTGAAAAGTCCGATTTTGTCACAGTCGGTGTTAGTCAGTCCGGTAACAAACTCTGGATCTACCCAAAGATATCTGTTCTCATTTGTGAAACAGAAACATTGTAATGGTCTGTCAAATCGTGGTGACGACCGTGAAACTTCTGAAGTGACAATTGGCGTTTTTTGGTGTTCTTGCTTTTGCCTTGTCTCTGGACTTTGATTTGTGTAATCTTGTGCTTTGTTCCTTCGGTATTCTACTGCCGTTGTTTTGCAACAGTGACTGAACATACCCTTGATGTATAAGTTTTTGAGACAGTAATTTCGCTCTGTTGACAAAATCGCTGTACAAACTACAGACACGGCAATAGCGGATGAGTTGTGAAATGAACACGTCATATGCCGGAGAAGTGGGAATATTACTGCTCAAAAACGGGAAGTTCACTATTGACGTACAGTTTTGTTTTCAGACGTCCAGAGTTGTCAATGTAGAGGTATAGGTCCAGGTATGATGCCGTTGATGGTGTATCAGTGGTCTCTTTAATTTCGAGTTCATTTGGGTATATAAGATGAAGGTTATCCTTAAATTGAGGATTGTTCAATGAAAGAACATCATCTTTATAACGGAAACTGAAATTAAAGGATTTGGCTAGCTTGTTGTCTTTTTTCTGAACTAGCCCTTGTATGAACCTGGCTTCATACGAATAAAGAAACAAATCTGCTAAAAGTGGTGCACAATTAATCCCCATAGGTATCCCTATTGTCTGCTGGAAAACTTGTCCGCCAAACTCTACAAATATGTGATCAATCAAGAATTCCAGCATTCCGGAGTACTGACTTTAGCTTATCGTGTGGAAGAGTAGTATAACGAGTAGAAAAATCAAATGTTTTGACACTGTTGCAGTTGTTGAGTTCAGTTGAAGATAGATATTCTAACAAGTCTTTTGAGTTTTTGAGAATCCACATCTGATTCACTCCACTTGTCGAGTATACTTTATCACTATATATCTTGAGGCCATCTTTGACTGCAGTGAGTAATGAAGTGAGGAGCTTAAAAGGGGTTTTGTTTTGAATTTGGCAGACCCAGCAATGTATCGCTGTTTGTAAGGGCATTTATGTAATTTATGTAATTAAAAGCCATGTCCTTGATAAACTGGAGTTTTCTATGCATCGTTTGCTTTTTTGTCACATGTACATTCACCCTATATCCTTTCCTTTTTTCTATTTGCTGCAGAGTTTGTCTCTCGTGCTGCCTGGAGTCCGTAGAAAGTCTTCCCGTGCTTGAGATTTATGCTCTTAGAATATTACAGTTATGATGTGTTTGTTCGTGTGAGAATTTCGCATACGTTAACTAATTTATTTATTTTTTTCAATTTGGCTGTTCTAAAACTGATAATTTGATAATCTGTACACACAACTATTGTTGCCCTTTCAACCTAAGTTACACTGTAAGGTTTGCCTACATCTATTTCGATGTGCCCCGTGTTGTCTATAGATTTTGTTTTGTCCTAATTATTGTCTTTCGTCGGGTTACTTAATGAAAAATATTTGTAGGCAGACATTGCCCGGTTTTACTTTTTTTTCTCATTGACCGCTCCCGACATGTGTTACTTCAATGACATATTTTAGCTGCGATCGATGTTGCTCCACTTTTTTTGTCAAGAATACCGCTTAAGTTCACGCTAGGTGCCTTCTTGATCTCGCTTGAGGTGGTGAATATTGTTCACCTCTGGTTGAAGGCCCTCAGGCGACATCATGATGTAGACAGAAATAAAAGCCCTGTCATTGATAGAGTTAAATTTGTATGATGTCCGTTTTTGTCACATGTACATTCACTCCATATCCTTTCATTTTTTTATATAAAGAATAAAACATAACAATCGATGTCACTTGCAAAAACGTACTTACAGTGGAGCTACGATCGCACCAAATGCACACCCCATGGATGTTTAAAAAATTGTTTGCCCTAAATGCTAAGTTTCCAATATAATTCCAACTTGATAGTTTGAAATGCCTTGACCCGAACTGTTTTCATTAGTCCCTTCCAAGAATGTCGGAGCTATGGAAGTTGGATTATACAAATGATGTTATGTTTATGTGGGTAATTTCCATTATCATGGTTTTTTATCACTACAAATTAATAGTACGAAATTTCGTTAAATTTTCTGATGTGCGCTATTATATTAAAATAAAACATATTTTCATTAATTTGCTTAATTTTTTTTGTTATTAATTTCATTATTTGAAATAAAATTAAAAAACGATGTAAAATTTGTACAAGTTGCAAGTGACTGCTGTAAGCATAACGAAATTTACTATTTTTAGGCAACTTCGGTATTTTTGTATTTTGGGCTAATTTTGTATAAATTATAATTTGTACAACCTGGTTTTGTACAAATTGTAATTTGTACAAAGTGAAAATACAAATTATAATTTGTACTAAATTTCGTACAAAATTTTTGTACAAATTATGATTTGTACAAAATTACAACTTGTACACAACACATTCACAATGCATATTTAGAGTGTGGAAATAAATTTTGATTCAAGTTCGTAACAACATATTTGACGTTAAGTACCATCTCAACCGTATATTTGAAATTTAAGTTATATGTAATCTGATAACTATCACTACACTTATCCTTGTCAAAACGACAAAGAAGTTGGATGTGAAAATTAAAAACTTGGTTGAATTAAAACATCGGAGATCACAGGTAATGTTTTCAAAAACTTTTTAGTTTTAAATTCTTGAAAATGAATTTCCACGAGAAATTTTCTTTTGTAGATTGTCGTGGATAATCATACAAAGATCACAAATTTGAGTTTCGATTCATGCATTCACATTCGTTATTTTGTCGCGCTAGACGCAGTCGGGGCGACATACTATTATTGTATTGTTTCTTCTTGTTCTTCTTTGTTATTATTTTTCTTCCACACATTCTTGTCCGGACTATTTTGAGAAAAAAAAACCGTTTGATGTTAGAAAATTAAACTTGGTAGGTAGTTGGATCACCATAAGGAGAAGTGCAGGCTACTAAAAAAATCAAAATGGCCGCTGTTTTCAAGATGGCCGCATTTAAGTTAAAAAATTGAGGATTCAATTTCTTGTGAACTGCTTTGCAGAATTTCTCCATATTTTGTTGAAATGTTCAATAGGATGCGAGGAAGGAATCTATGCAAAGAAATCTTTCAAAATGACCGCCATTTCCAAGATGGCAAAAATCTCTAGAAATATTTAACTTTGTCCGATGTCAATGCAAATTGATTTGTAGGTAGATTTTGACACTGCGAAACAGATGCAATGGAAAAGATTTCAAAATGGCCGCCAAAATACGTCAATATTTCAACATTGTCCGATTTCAAAGAAAATTGATTTCCAGGCAGATTTTGACGCTGCAATCGAATTGACTGCCAGGGGCGACATCAGCTATTGTTTGCAATTGCAAATCTAGTTCATATAATTATCGTCATAGAAGCATTGGAAGTTGCATTTCCAATGAGCAACACGGCACATATGCCAGAAGGAAATATATTATCCATCCCCAGCGGCAAGAAACGAAAAAGCAAAGATATTTTTGTCATCTGGGGATTTTCTTATTACATAGGCTATCAATTTACTTTTAAAAGAAACGAGACAGCAAAGATATTTTTGTCATCACGGGATTTTTATATCACATAGGCTATCAATTTACTTTTAAGTCTTTTGCTGTTTGCTTTTATTTCCAATTTGAATCATTACGGCATTACGTTATCACGTTGCCTTTATTTCATAAAACAATGTTCATTTGTCGGTAATGTCGATGTACATGTTTGATACAGCTAATAAGTGTCAATTTCCCATAAAGAAAACAATCCTACAATATATCGATGAATGGTGTTCTCAGTTCGAGTAAATATGAAAATTCAATAAAACAGACATTATGTCATAGGTTTATGATTCTCTTTTGTACTTGAAACAAAATTCAGACAATTACATGTTTACGGTATTCGGTCTATTTCCGTGAAATGTTACCGTTATGTAACTTGAAATACGTACAAAATATAACATTTCAACTTTCGGTACCAGCAAATGGTTTTGAAATTCGTTCCATGTATTTCGAACCGAAATAAAATGAATTTCGTGTTTATGTCAATGCAATCTATAACTTCCGCAATTTCCAACAATAGACTTTGTCACCAAGATATATTGCGATGCAACATTTTATCACAAAAAAATTACGGAATATAAAAAATGTGCCAAAAATCAAGCAATTCGATGACTAACGATCGGAAAAGGAATGTTTTATGTACCTATCAAATTTGATACCACTGCTATTATATCAATGTGTCAACATTTTTGCTTCTTCAGACGTCACATTTCGGGCCAGCATCGAAGTACTGGCTACTTGGTTGGTGAATTCCCGCGGGGATCAGCAGTGCCATCGGCCCGTAGGTAATAAATAACAAAATACCAGATTTACTGTGAATTTAGATTCTTCATATGCGCATTTAAACAATTTACGTGTTCAGTGCATATCAAATTAAAACATTAGGAAATCCATAAACCGAGAACTGTGTAGATTTTCTCCTCCTCCATTTTTGGATTTAGGGTTTCAATTTTGTTGTAAAATTGTTGCATATGGTCTGAAGATGCGAAATAAGCTTTCGGATTTTTTTATATTTATCTTGATGCAAACAAGAGGCCCAAGATGTCGATTTGACAAAGACCACAAAATGTGGATTGTGACACATATGGCATGCGACGCAAACTCATCCTACATTTTTGGATTTATGGATTTAATTTTGTTGCAGAATTGTTGCATACAGACTGTAGATGCGCAATAAGCTTTCAGAATTTTGATTTCGGTTCCAACTTTGGTAAATTTCCTGAAAATGCCAAAGACTGATATTTTTGGACATTTTGGCATATAATGTTATTTTTTTGGCAAGTATTTGGAAAAAATAAAATTTCTGAAATCTTAGAATTCGAAAATGTGCTTCCAATTTTGGTAAATATCCTGAAAGTCTCAAAGAGCGCTTATTTTTTGGAATTCTACCTAGCAACCATACTTTTAGCATTTGTTTTGATAAGGTTAATCATTTTCACCAATTGGATTTCAAAAATATTTGATTCCAATTTTGCTAGATTTCCTGAAAGTGTCAAAGACCACTTATTTTTTGGAATTCTACCTAGCAAAAATACTGTTAGGATTTGTTTCCATTAGGGCAATAATTTTCACCAATTGAATTTCAAAAAAATTGATTCCAATTTTGGTAAATTTCCTGAAAGTGACAAAGACCACTTATTTTTTTGGAATTCTACCTAGCAACAATGCTGTTATGATTTGTTTCCATTAGGGCAATCATTTTCACCAATTGGATTTCAAAAATATTTTATTCCAATTTTGGTAAATTTCCTGAAAGTGTCAAAGACCACGTATTTTTTGGAATTGTACCTAGCATTCAAACTGTTAGGATTTGTTTCAATTAGGGCAATCATTTTCACGAATTGAATTTGAAAAATATTTGATTCCAATTTTGGTAAATTACCTGAAAGTCTCAAAGACTACTTATTTTTGGAATTCTGCCTAACAACTATATATTCTTTAATTCCTTATGGTAAAAATAGTGACTGTCAATAGTTAAATTACAAAAATGTTCAGAAAAATTTTACCCATGGTCTATAGCTGTTTTCTGTGTCAAACAGGGGGTGCGGGGATCACTGTCGTTTCCGACAGTCATTACTCTAGTTTTAAAATACAAAAATACTGGTATCCAAGTTACAAAATGTACATGCAATATCAAAATATAAGAAGATTTTGTGAAATCCAAAGGAGCATCTCCCTTTTGCATAGCTCTGACCTTAGCTGATTTTGGCTTTTCTATTTAGTTTCTATTGATAATTTGCTCTCTCAGTTTTTACATATTTCGGTTTACGGATTTCCAAATGCTTTGATGTGATCTGCACTGAAGAGAGATAAGATATCGAAATGCGCATATGCAGAATCTAAATTCACATGTTACTTCGGTATTTTGTTATTTATTAACACTGGGTCGATACCACTGCTGGTGGCCTTTAAGTCCCCAAGGTATTCACCAACTCAGTAGCCAGTACTTCGGTGCTGGCCTCAAAACCAATTTTATTTGAAAACACGCTGTATCAAAATTTAAGAAAATTTTGTTAAAACCTAAGGAGTATCTCCCTCTTGCAGAGCTCTGTCGTTAGCTGATTTTAGCTTTTATATTTTGATTGGATTGATAATTTGTTCTCTCAGTTTTTACATATTTCCAAACATTATGATTTAATCTGCACTGAAGAGATATAAGTTGTCGAAATGCGCATATGCAGAATCTAAATTCACAGTAACTTCGGTATTTTTTTATTTGTCTAAATAACAATAAAGTAGAGACAGAAGAATATAGAATTGAGATGATAATTGACATTTTTACTGTTCCAAAATTATGGTGTTTTAGTTTGCTCTAATTTCACCATTGCAGATTTATTATTTGATTTTAAGTTGTTAAAAATAGCAACAAGTTGTATTCTGTAGAATATGACTGGTCAAGTTTAATCCTTCTATATGATATTGATGCTAAAAAAGATCTACAATAAGTTCCCAAAAACTGCAGTCAATTTGTGTTTAAGTAAAAAGAATAGTCCTAAATCAGCTCAAACCTGATGTTTGCCCTAGGGAGAACCCTTAGATTGATTGAATTCTTAAATTTCTGATATTGTAACCTTTGTGAGGAAGCCTCTCGATTTCCTGTATCTCATCTCCCATAACATTCTTGCATGTTTGAAAGGAATTTTATTGACAACGGAACAGTTGATTTTTTTCTATATTTATGCAGCCACTGTTGCAATTGTCACTGCAGAAGTTTTAAGGTCGTCACAACGATTTAACAGATCTTTACAATGCTTCTATTTCTCGAATGAAAAAATACAATTCTGAGGATACCGAACCTACAAAAACCTACAATGACACAATATCGACTTTCATTTGAGTTAGACGAGTTCTAGGCACGGAGCAGATGATATTAACCCCTCCGGGACATCTGGTGATACCTATTTTGTGGGAGGTTACACTAGGTATTTTGTGGGAGGTTACACTAGGTATTTTGTGGGAGGTTACACTAGTGCTAGTGCAGTAGTTTTGTGGTATTCTTCATTTTTGTACAGTTGTTTTGTATTTCAATCAAAGATCGGAGAATGAAAGTTTTTGTGTAACGACCATGTTATCCCTGCCAAATTTGGTACCACTGCTATTATCAATTTTGTATCAACATTTCTGCTTCATATACGTCACATTTCGTGGTATACTATCGTTTCTACAATGGCACATACGTTTTAATACTAGAAAGATTTACTGAATTTGTAACAGTCTTTTGTTATAGTTTACAGCTGCAATGGACGATAAATAGATTCTACATCTTTAAGATCGACACCTAGCTAGGTATTAGATGAATAACCTTGGGTTGTTATAATCTTCATTCCTGGACGGAAACTTTGGCATTTGACGAGTATAATGTTTAAAGGTTTGCTTATTCTGTCTGTCGCAAACATCAACATAATGTCATAGGTAAAGATGTGAAGCAGACAAACAAGAAGAAAAATGTACAAATAAATGAATATAGAATTGAGATGAAATTCGCATTTCTGTTCCGAAATCGTGGTGTTTTAGTTTGCTTCATTTTATACCATTGCAGATTTCGGTCATCATTCAGTATTCTGTAGAATATTACTGATTAAATATGATATTTATGCTAAAATGATATGCGCCAAAACTACTGTTAGTGTCCGAGTTCTACGAAAAAGAAGCGTCTCACATCAGCTTAAACTTATCTTAGGCTAAGGGAGATACGCCTTAATTTGATTAAATTCTTAAAAAAACGATGTTGTAACTTAGTTGTGAAGGGTCTGTATTTCCTCTCTCTCGCCATTTATTCTCAGTCACTTATCCATGAAAACATTGTAATCCATTTTAAAAAGAATTTTATTTAAATCGATACAATTATTTTTTTATGTTCATGCAGCCACTGTTGCAATTGTCACTACAAAAGTTTTATGGAAGTGACAACTATTTTACAGATCTTTACAACGTTTCTATTTCTCGTATGAAAATAGTCTTTTTTAGTATGCAGAACTGACAAACCCTACAATGACATAATATCGGACTTTTCATAGGCATTTTGACGCGTTCTATGCCTGGAGCAGATGATGTTACCCCTCCCGGAGTACCTGATGATATCCTCTTTTTTGTTGGGTTTAAGTGCTTAAGTTTTTGTAACGTTTTTGTCCATTTTTGTTCAGTTGCTTTGCATTTGTCACATTGTCTCCATTTACTCGAATTTTGCAGCGGTATTCGATTTCCGAAATATTAACAAAAAGACATAAAATATTTAAAGCTCGCGATAAGACACTAGATGTAAAAACTATGACGTCACCATAATTTTCTAGAATTCAATGGTAGTAATCCTCGGCACATTCTTCACATACATGTATGAGATTTAAGAAATAATTCATGGCAGGTATATGGTTATTGGAAATTTAACCATGGGCTGGGCCTTTATATTCGAATTTAACCCTGAGCGTTAGCGAAGGGTTAAATTTACGAATATAAAGGCCCAGCCCATGGTTAAATGACAATAACCATATACCTGCCATGAATTATTTAGATTCTAATATGGCAGAAAACGGATTTTTTCTTTCTGAAGCGACCTTAAATTTCCAGTTTCCATTGCTGTCTGTGTTTATGACGTCATAATACACAATCTGACGTTTTCAAATTTTCAAACAGATGCAAGTTCAAAATCCAAATCGAGAGCAAAATAATACACATTAACGTGTCTGAATGGCATAATTAAGCTATAAAATAGGCTTAACATTTATTTCCTTCACCAACTAAGACAAACAAAATTAAAAAAATGATCATTTTTCTTCCATTTTACTCTTATTCCGACACGATTTGCGCATGAGCGAAGTATACGGTTATCGAGTATTATACTGGTTGACGGTTAACCAGAGCCATGTTAGAATTTATTTTTAACAAATTCATGAGCATACTAACAGGAAAATAGTATAGAGGAATTTGAACAAACAGATGAAGAACAACAATAAATACATATTGTTCATTTGCTTGGTTTTATCTGAATTTGTAGAGACTTTGTATCATGTGCATCTATTCAATATCCCTTTATTGTTTGTTTACACAAGGTAGACAGATATTTCAATGCCAAACAAAACCATCATGCCAGATTCTGACGACATTCCACGAAACTGGTTTACACACTATTGACGGAGCAACCTAAGTCTTCTGAGCGAAAGTTAGTCTTCCCTTGTTAATACGTTACTTATATAAATATATACAATCAAGTGTTCCTATATGACCTAATACGTTACTTGGGGAGCAAGGGAGTGACCTTGATATAATTTTTGTCAAGAATACCGCTTAAGTGCACGCTAGGGGCCTTCTAGATCTCGCTTGAGGGGGTGAATATTGTNTGAAGACCCTCGGGCGACATCAAGATGTAGACAGGAATAAAAGCCCTGTCCTTGATAAACTGGAGTTTTCTATGTATCGTGTGCGTTTTTATCACATGTACATTCACTCCATATCCTTTAATTTTTCCTATTATATAAATATATACAATCAAGTGTTCCTATATGACCTAATACGTTACTTGTTCAAACAATGTTTCCTTGAATGTACACACCATTTTCTTGTGTTTCTATATTTTTTGATTACATTCTTGAACGATATTGTACAAATCGTGTTCTAATAAAACCATGTTGCACAAGTTGTGTTTTGAATAATTTTGTGATTAATCTGATAGAAAAACCTTTACAGGCAATTCATCAAAAACATTTTGATGACGCTCTTTTTCTCGAATTTAGTTTAAAATACCTGCATTCTTCTAATGGATGAATGATATTTAAAATTCTTGGATGTTTTATTCTCTCTAAATGCTGCACTTCTTTCCGTAATATTTCACAAACTGTTTCTTTACGTCTTGGTTTATGGAGTTTGTCAGCAATTTTCTTCTCAAATAAAAACACTGATGCCTCCTGCAAAGAAAAACATTTTTTATTCTAATTTATCAATGTAAATGTTGTGTATTATATGAAAATTCTGACAATTATGAGAGAAACATACGATGTAACTAGAGTTTAATTCTTCTTTGAAGGAAACATCTACTCACTCTACAGATTCACTCGACATAGAAATCACTTGTAAAGGTTACAACAGTAAGTGAGTCAACAGTAACCGAAGCTCTGCGTAAAAAGTTTGTTTATACCTATTGAGTTACATTCTATTTCTGTGTATTTACTGTTTGTTGAAATTATTTGCTTGGCTTATCCATAAACTACAATTTTTAACTCAATCCATTTTATGTCACACCCAACAGACAATTGGTTGAATTGGATCTCTCCCGATGTTGGGATAAATTGGATTTGGTTGAATATAAAGGTTTTGACGTCTTTTTTTCCAGACATTGGGACAATGTGGGTTGCCAATACAAGTAATGCTGTCTTATTGTTGTGTATTGGTTGTATAATGAAGGTTTTAAAATCATTGTTCCAATGTATAAACTTTGAAAGCTTTTTGACCAAGCATTTACAAAGAACAACTAATAAATCAGATAATCCTCCAAGACATAAACATGTTTTAGGTTTATATCCCGTTTCGTTGGCTACATCAAATGTATCAAACGCTCTTAAAGCATCATCTTAATATCTGTTGCTGCTTCAAAATGTCTGCATTTTGTTTATCTGAAAATACGTTCAACTGTTCTAAATTGTCTCTCGCATTAGGCATCTATTAAATCAATAAATCCATTTGTCAATCAGGAATAGGCTCATTGGAAGGGATCTTGGTGGAAGTTGTATACTGAGGAAATATAAATTTATTTGTCAGTTGGTAATCGGTCTGGAGCTGGCATGTCAGTTAACTGCTAGTAGTCTTTTGTGATTTCATGTTTATGTCCGTATATTTAATTCTTTCAGTTTCATTTTTCACAATTGACTCAGTCCTGTTGCTAACTTAATTTTACTGTTGTAACGATTGTTTTTTTTTTTATTTCTCTTATGATGTGGCAGCAATATCAATTTCTTACACGATAAGATAATTTTTGGTATCACTTAGTGTTAACTTTTATGCTATAATTTCATTGGCCTTTCATACGATTAGATAACTTTTCAGTCGTATTTTCATTGGTTGTTCTAGAGGTCATACATCAGGTCGAACCAACGACATGACAATCCGTGCTCATTGCATTATGTCGTCTGCATTATTTTTTTTATTCCATTGGCAAGAAGAAGAAATGAAAAAAATGAGCTTCGTGTGTACACACCTATTAATT
>MJUU01052581.1:33918-47287 GCA_002080025.1 Modiolus philippinarum | reverse complement strand
CTAATAATACAACTACTAACCATGTATGTTCAGTAAGTGTCATGAAATGATGAGATCTGAGTTAACTTTCAAACTTTTGATCCAAGAGCCATAGTCTTAATGATATGCAGGAAATAGTCCAAGGTCTGGATTGTTGCATGTAGGCATTAAAAATTAACACAATTTTATCCACATTGAATTATTGTCTACAGCTTCAGTCTACAAAGTCCTGTGTGAAAGGGTCTTATTGAATAAGGTTATACCAAATTTTTAATACATATATATCATTATTGTGTGAATTCAAAAATGTATATCTTTTCAGAATTGTTCCAAGAACATTTGCAATCATATAAGCAGAAAAGTAGAGCAGTTTTGAAAATTCTATATTTTTGTCATAAATTTTCTAAGTCCAACTTTCCATTCAGATTCCATGTGAAATATTTTCTAAGTCCCCTTTCCATCTCGTTTCCATGTGAAAAATATTCTAAGTCCTACTTTCCATCATATTTCCATGTGAAAAATTTTCTAAGTCCTACTTTCCATGTTGTTCAATCAACTTTCCATGATGAACAGACTTTTTTCCATCTCGTACATGGAAAATAACATGGAAATTTTCAGATGGAAAAAAATTCCATGTAGTTTTTAGAAGTTCCATGTCATTTCCATGTCACTGAGATGGAACCCATGTCATTTCCATGACATCGACATGGAATTCCATGTGTTTTCCATGGAAATCATAAACTGAGATGGAATATCTAGAGATGGGTAACTGCTTGCAAAATACTTACCATGATTGTTCATACATGACTAAGTGCCAGCTAGGGTCATCATCTGGGCATTGAATTGGTATTTAATCCTTTACACTCATTTGCATGTCAAATATAAAATGGCTACAATTTCTAGCGCAGGCTATACAAACTGCTAGCCAAAAACTAAAAGACTACTGTGATAGCTCATGCATGACAAAGGGGCTAGGGTCATCATCTGTGGAATCGGTGTGTTCTCAAGATGCACCTGTATGTTAAATATCAAGTGGCTAGGACTACTGGTACAAGCTGTACTAACTTCCTGCATAAAACATAACGAGAGCGTTCTTGCATGACTAAGGGGCCGGTTCCACCACATGAGCAAGGAATCGGTATGTACTTCACAGGACAAAAGTGACATTTATGTCAAATATCAAGAGGCTATGGCTAGGTTTAGGATGTTATTTTATAATATTTTTCTTCAAATAAATTTCCTGTATTTTGATGGGTCAAACATCCATGTGGTATTTTATTATACCCCCCGCACTAGCAGGTAGTATGTATAATGAACAAATAGAAAAAATGCATATGCAATGAATGACAATCAATTTGAAAAATTATCTGAAATATCTGACAAATTGAAAATTATATGCCAAGGTCAGGCAAGCTTTTTTTGAAAGCTAATACTTGTCATGCAACTAGGTATAGGAGTTTCCGCCGTGACGTCACAAGCTTGAAAAATTACATTTGGTTGCCAAGAAATCATAGTCACTTATTAGGGTCATAAAAATGTCATTTTCAATTAACTGGTGAGAAATTGTTATTGAAGATAAATGGATAATTCTTTTTGATCTCAATTATGGAATGTTTACACTTTTACAGGATGTAAAAATTTTCAGCTTTTGATTTTATATATATATATAGAATTTGCGTATTTTGTAAACCATATAATTTTTTGAAAACTTTACAATTTTTGAAATCCACATGAAAAAATATTTGTTTATTTTAATTAAAAAGTAAATCGGTAGAAAAAATATGACTATCTCAATGTTTAACATGCATTTAACAGATCCAAAATTGTGCATATAATAAAAAGTTATCAAAGATTAAAAATTCTATCCCAATGCTTTATAGTGATAATTCTTCGGCTTTGCCAACCAAAAATGTTAATTTGCATGTGTAAATTAGATTTTGTGACATCACTTATTGGATTCATGGACACTCCTTTAAATTTGTTCATTTCATTACATGACATCAACACATTGGTAGACCTAAAAGTAATGGTGCATTGCATGGTTATATTGGAGACTTAATTCAACTTTTAAAGCCTTTTTAACATAGACTGTCTTTGTTAATCAAGGTCCAGGTGAATGATACAGGTTCTTGCTATCCTCTTGTTAAAAATAAAGATAAAAAAAGGTCAGACAGGCTCTAATGGGATAGGTGGGGTGAGAACTTTCTTATAAACTTGATGTGGCTTTATTATGAATGTATTATGGTATAATCTTTCAAAAAATGGTATCATGCAATGCACCATAACTATTTTTTTTTACAACTAAAACAATTTTGCCTTAATATCATTGTATGAGAGTGACTTTGGAAATTAATACAAGTAAGGGTACTATTTAGGTAGAAATATAGAATTTACAACTACATCAAGTGAGATTCATGATTTCTGACATCATCAGGCATGATTTCTTCTTTGCATGTCGTCACAAAGGTAAAGTCAAAAGACGGCAAACATATTTGATGACATAATTGGATATCAACCAATGAAATCGCGAGATCAGTTTATGCACATGTTGAACTTCTATGGAATGAAACTATTGAGAACAGCATAAGAATTTGATAAAATAGATTCAATGAAGTGAACATGTGTAAAATAAGTTGTCTAAATTATGTTATAAATTAACCCTTTTCGTGCAATTTTTAGTTCGCCTCGAACGAAGTTGAGGGGGACTATTGGAATACGTCTGGGTCTATGTCTACGTCTATGTTTACGTCCGCGTCCGCATTTGGGCATATATCTCTGCAACATGCATGGTAGGGTCATCAAACTTTGCATGCAGGTGCATCTTGGGATGACTCACAGCCTCCAAGAAAATTGGGTCTCTCTGACCTATATTTTACATTTGATTGATTTACATTCAAGTTTTCGTTTCGGATGAGTTCAGATCTCAGTCACTATTCAAGTTAGGATCATGTCAGTTTGCACATGCATGCATATTTGATGGCAGGTCAGCATCCAGGCAAAATTAGGTCACTTTGACCTATATTTTGCACTTGATTGATTTACATTCAAGTTTTCTGACAAGTTCAGATCTCAGTCATTTTACATGGTAGGATCATGTAACCATGCACATGCATGCATCTCTGACGGTAGGTCAGCATCCAGGCAACATTAGGTCACTTTGACCTATATTTTACGCTTGCTTGATTTACATTCAAGGTTTTCGGACGAGTTCATATATCAGTCACTATACTTGATAGGATCATGTAACCTTGCACATGCATGCATCTCTGATGGTAGGTCAGCATCCAGGCAAAATTAGGTCACTTTGACCTATATTTTACGTGTGATTGATTTACATTCAAGTTTTTGGACGAGTTCAGATCTCAGTCAATATACATGGTAGGATCATGTAACCTTGCACATGCATGCAACTCTGATGAGGGGTCAGCATCCAGGCAAAATTAGGTCACTTTGACCTATATTTTATGCTTGATTGATTTACATTCAAGTTTTCGGAAGAGTTCAGATCTCAGTCACTATACATGGTAGGATCATGTAACCTTGCACATGCATGCATTTCTGATGGTAGGTCAGCATCCAGGCAAAATAAGGTGCAATTTTTAGTTCGCCTCAACGAAGTTGAGGGGGACTTTTGGAGTACGTCTGGGTCTATGTCTATGTCTACGTTTACGTCCGCGTCCGCATTTGGGCATATATCTCTGCAACTATGCATGGTAGGGTCATCTAACTTTGCATGCAGGTGCATCTTGGGATGACTCACAGCCTCCAAGAAAATAAGGTCTCTCTGACCGTCATTTTACATTTGATTGATTTACATTCAAGTTTTCGTTTAGGATGAGTTCAGATCTCAGTCACTATTCAAGTTAGGATCATGTCAGTTTGCACATGCATGCATATTTGATGGTAGGTCAGCATCCAGGCAACATTAGGTCACTTTGACCTATATTTTACACTTGATTGATNATATCGATCCAGGGTTCAATGAGCAGGGGGTATATTTGGCTGCCATTTGGCGACAGCTCTTGTTTGAACTGACTTTGTCAGCAATGGCCCAGGTGAGGTATACAGGCTCTTGAGAGCCTCTTGTTTATGGTAGGATCATGTAACCATACACATGCATGCATCTCTGACGGTAGGTCAGCATCCAGGCAACATTAGGTCACTTTGACCTATATTTTACGCTTGCTTGATTTACATTCAAGGTTTTCGGACGAGTTCATATCTCAGTCACTATACTTGATAGGATCATGTAACCTTGCACATGCATGCATCTCTGATGGTAGGTCAGTATCCAGGCAAAATTAGGTCACTTTGACCTATATTTTACGCGTGATTTACATTCAAGTTTTTGGACGAGTTCAGATCTCAGTCACTATACATGATAGGATCATGTAACCTTGCACATGCATGCATCTCTGATGGTAGGTCAGCATCCAGGCAAAATTAGGTCACTTTGACCTATATTTTATGCTTGATTGATTTACATGCAAGTTTTTGGACGAGTTCAGATCTCAGTCACTAATACATAGTAGGATCATGTAACCTTGCACATGCATGCAACTCTGATGAGGGGTCAGCATCCAGGCAAAATTAGGTCACTTTGACCTATATTTTATGCTTGATTGATTTACATCCAAGTTTTCATACAAGTTTAGATATCAGTCATTATGCATGTTAGGATCATGTAACCTTGCACATGCATGCATCTATGATGGTAGGTCAACATTCAGGCAAAATTTTGTTATTGTGACAATATGCCATAATGAGGCGAACTCTGTAATTGTTGATTACCTATATATGTTGTTTCATGGAAAATCAGCATTTGCCTTTATTTGCAAATTTATGCAAGTTAAATGCAAATGTAGCAACTGCTTCTGAAGATGTTTATTGTTTACTATAAAGCTAGTATAGGTGATCACGGGGTGGGGTTTGGAGGTAGGGGTGGATGGGGGAGGTTGAGCCAAAAAATATTGGTAACCACAGAGAAAAGTGCCATTTTTGTCCTGTTTGGCCACTTTTTTTCACCACAAAATGGCCGACGAAAATTGACGTATCACAAAAAGTATTTAAAGATTTTGCACTTGGTGGGTCATTCCTATTTACATAGGATGAATAGTTGGGTATAAGCATGATCTGTGCGTTGGGTAACATTATGCGTGGGCCTGAAAATTGACATTTTCTCATGATTTTGAACTTTTACACTGGAAATGGTGATGACCCATGTGCCCGAGTGACTGGCACATTTATCCTATGATAGATATGACATCGTATTAACATTATAAACGAATCTAGAGTATTAGGGATGAAGTGTTGCATTCTGGTTGCCAAAAAATGGAGCCCACCTCTTCCAAATTGTGCGAATATTTTGCACTTTTTAATGAAAAGCCTACGTTTCCATGCCGAGATGACCTAGGATTGGCAAAATTGTCCTGTCTTGAAATGTGATATGGTAGGAAATAGCTATTTCTATGTTAAGAGTGCAAAAAACCATATCTGCAATGTTTTTGGGACCTGTAAGAGGTGTTCAACTGAAGTATGACTTCAACCCCTCAAAAGACAGACCCCATGGTAAGTGTTAAGACAGCCTCTCTAATTTCTAGCAAATTTAAACACCACCTGATCAATGTGTAAAATAAATGTTAACTAATGTGGGGAGGGATTTGTTCTGAGTAGCTGATTGGTCAATGATATGAATTTCTAGTAGCTGACTGGTCAATGATGTAAAATTTCTCATACCAATTAATTTCTAGAAATAGTGCAATCAGATGTTTATGAAAATAACACCAGAATCTTTGTTTAACAAAATGTTTTTTTGTATTTGCACCTACTAAATTCATACCTGTCAACCTCCAATGACCCAAAATCTGGTCATAACCTGCATTGGATAGTAAAAAATCTGGTCATAATGCGTGACGAACTTTTTTCATCCCAATTATTCTACTATAAATGCGACAAGACTTTCTTCAACCTAATTATTTACTTATCGAGCAATTTATTTACATGCTTTAATACTCACTTACTACTTAATAATAAACAACAGACATGATAAATAAATTTCATGTCTATTGAATACCTTTGGCTTTGTTTCACCTTTTCTGATTATGATTTTCACTTGGACCAAAACTGGGCATAGTGTGTAAATTTTAAATTCTGACCTTAAATCGTTGTTGATCATTGTTACTATCAGAAAAACTCACTGTCTGATTTACTAATCACCAGGCCGCTTGATTTTACCCAACTCCCCAATCAAACTTTTATTTCCACTGCGAAAATACACTTGTAAAGCTTTTCCATTTTGTGGGTTGTTGACAACAATGCTGGTCCAGAATCGGTCTTTTCCATTGAGTTGAAGACGTTCAAAGGCACTCAATGCGTGTAGTTATCTTGAAAACGGATCGTCAAACTCCATAAGGGCTTAATTATTACAATAGGAGACAGTATTCCAAACCGAGAAAGTAAAAAAAAACTCAACCGGGAATGTAAATACGAACATTAATACACAAAACGTTACCCGAAATCAAATCCGGGTGAACACGGGTGACGACTTCTATTGTAGGGTTATTTAACAACCTGATGGGGTTACTACATCTCATCGGGTGACATTAGTGAGAATATCGGGTCTGACCCGCAGAAATTGGGTGAGTTGACAGGTTTGTAAATTTTTGTATTTGTACCTACTTAAACTACTTAATCTATATGCTATTTGACATATTTATTTAAAATATTTTACAAAAGATCCCTTTTATTGAATGGCACAATGTACGCATAACAATCATAGTAGCAAAAAATGGCGACATATTTTGAGAATATAGAGACTACAGAGATAACTGCACTTCAAATAAATTGAGTAGATATTAGAGAACAACCCTATAGAAAATAAACAGTGGAATTCCACTGAGATATTCCAGTGGAAAAAGCAATGGGATTCCAATGGAATTCCATTGATCCAGTGGAATAATTCTCCAGAATTCCAGTGGGATACCAGTGGAATTCCAGTGGGATACCAGTGGAATTGCAGCGGGATCCCAATGGAATTCCAGTGGTATCCCACTGGAATTCCGGAGAATTATTCCGGTGGAATTCCACTGGTATCCCAATGGAATTCCAATGGTATCCCATTAGAATTCTAGTAATTATTCCATAGGAATACCAATGAATTTCAGTGGTCCAACACTGGAGTCTGGCTTAATTCTGCTGTTATTCCACTTGATGTCTTTTTTATACATCAATTGAGTTTTAAACACAATGATAATATTGACCAATGTACATTTTTTGGGAAAAATATTGAATGCAGGAAATTATTTTTTTACACAGAAGTGTATTATGTAGTGTAAATTTGCTCATGCAAGCATGCATGCAATTACATACATACATAACTTTGGCAAGGATGAATTGAATTCATCAACTTATCTTGCATCTAAAATATGTAAATAAATAAATGATAAATTATAAAATTCACAATATATTCAGGTTAAAAATACTATAAAGAAATAGGCTGATAATTGAAAACAATTGTAAGTGCAAAAGAAGTCAAGAAAGCAACATATTATATTCTTATAGAATATGACAAAATACAACCTTGACTTTTATTTGCTGTATAACTATAAAGATATATGAAAACAAGATATGACAATCGTAATTTGATATGGTTATAATCAACCTGAACATCAGACAAGAGCGGACACACAAAATGTCTCACCTCAGTATACAATAGGATTCAGAATAAACTAAGGTGGTCTCATTTTTCAGTAGAAAAATGTTTGAAGATACCAATGGAGTAATAAAAAAACCGTTAATCAAAAGACAGACAACATCATGGCCAAAATAAAAAGAGACAACACAAAACGATGATTAACAAAACAACACAGAAAAACCAAAACTGAGTAACACGAACCCCACTAAAATCCAGGGGTGAACTCATGTCCTCAGGAAGGGTAAGTTGTCAGACTGCCATGTATCTCGATCTATTTTATGCCTATACACAAAATGTCATGAGTATAATTAGTTGCTGAGAAATCTGAGGCAAGTCACTCGAGCCTAAAACTGGTAGACCAAAGATGAATGAAGTGTCTATTTATTTGTTGATATCACAAAAAAATTGCCATCAAGTAACACCTGTCTCGTCTTCAAATGCTATACAACCTTCCTATTGCATCATTTAACATCATATTGTATCAGTTTAAGTGATGGCATGTTCTAACATGAATAGTTGTTCCTTAAATTTGAAAATTTCATCAGTGTACAAATTTCCCAGTCATGTCTCTCGTTTGATACGTGTGATACAGATAAAATAAATTCGTTATATAACACCGCGCGTGCAAACAATGTACAAAATTGTCAATGATGATAATAAAATTAACGTAATTGGGGCTAAATTTGGCGGAACATTTGAAAATATTATTTCGGTTGGCAGTTTAGTGATGCATTGCTTACCTACACCACGGTATTCCGTACCGTATAGACCATTATTTGTCTTTAAATGTAAATTACTTGATACAGATCGTATTAATTGTGTGCTGAAAAAATATTAACAACAATTTTTGTTGAGCTGGCATCTTTCAGTTTCATTCATCTTAATTTTGCGCCTAATGACGTGAGATGCTGATTGGATACGATGAAACTTCCGCAGTATGGCTGACCAATCAGAGTTACCAACTTATCGGACTTTCGGTTTATCAGAAATACACCACGTGATATAAACAAAGAATTCGAAAAAAATAAACATGGATTTTACTGATTACGATTTGGGCATCGGTATAAGAATTGTTTACACTAAAGAATAATCTTCTCTGATGAAATGTAACATTTACGTTCTGTTTTATTTTTTTTTAAATTTTCCAATTGTGCTTTCATTTTTTACAACAATCTCGTACGTAGACTTGTCGTAGTTGTTTAAAAGCTGCTGTGAAATTCACTCTCTTCGATCTTTCCATTCTCCTAGAAATTCATTTAAATATCTTCAAATCGTTGTCTGTAAGTAGTAAATGTCAAAAATCGCCGAGACATTATTCGTGGTTCCCCCATATACAGGCGGTTCAGTCCTGGAGAAGTCTGCTGGTTAAAATAATAATAAAAAAAATAATGGAAAAAGGGGAGGGGTGATAAATGACAACAAAGATATTTATTCTTATTCTGTTGAAATTCGAAAAAATCCCGTGAAAAATAATAATTTGAAGACACACATTCCAGTGGCATTCCACTGAGCCCAACTATTCCAATGGAATTCCACTGGATTTTTTTATTCCAGTGGAAAATTTTCATTCCATTGGAGTGCCAGTGGAAAAACCAGTCGAATTCCACTGGATTTTTGCATTCCAGTGGAATACTCTGGAATTCCACAGATATTTTCTATGGGGAATCTCTAACATTATTTTCCCATTTATTACAAATATTTCTCAAATCTTGATATTTAAATTTTCTCATTTTAAAGTTCTCAGTAAATATGAAAATTTATCTCAATTTGAAAAATATCCTTGATGGTATTTCAGCATCTAGGCAAAATAAGGTCACTTTGACCTTTATGTTATGCATGATTGATTTACATTGAAGTTTTCGGACAAGTTCAGATTAAAGTCACTATACATGGTAGTATCATGTTACCTTGCACATGCATGAATTTCTGATTTTGATGGTAGGTCAACATTGTGGCAAAATCGGGTTACTTTGACCTAAAGTTAACACTATATTTACATTTAAGTTTATGTCATTCACTATACATAATAGGATCATGTAACCTTACATATGCATGCATTTCTGAAATGCATATCGGCATCGAGGAAAATATAGGTCACTTTGACCTATGTTTTTTGCTTGATTGATCTACATTCCAATTTATAAACGAGTTTATATCTTGGTCATTATATATGGTAGAATAGTACAGCATTGCATTTGCATGCATCTCTGATGGTATGTCATCACCCATTCAAGACTAGGTTAATTTGACCTTAATATATTTTTACGCTTGATTGATTAACTTTTAAGTTTTTGGTCTAGTTCAAATCAAAGTCACTATATTGTAGGATGATGTAAGCTTGCATATGCATGCATCTCTGATGATAGGTCAGTACCAACGTAAAATCATGGGTGACCTATATTTTATGATAGTTTGATTTACAGTCAAGTTTATGGACGAGTTCATATCTCAGTCACTATACATGGTCGGATAATGTAGCCTTGCACGTGCATGCATCTTTGATGGTAGGTCAGCAGCCAGGCAATTTGGGTTGCTGTGAAAATTTGCCATAACAAGGCAAATTTTGTAATCATTGATTTTTCAAATTATGAAAATTCACATTGGCAATATGGTCTACATGCATTGTTATAGGACCTTGATTCAAATAGCCCCTATTGGACTGAGCTAACGAATTTGCTTACTCAGTGAGGAAGATTGAGGGTGTGCTAGAGATCCTAGGTTCCAATCTAGGTGGTGATATAAACTAATTTTGTGAGGAGAATTATGCTCTATGTTATAATCGCAATACATTCATTTGATATGATAATTGTATTTTCAGGAAGAATTACATGTGCTGTCAGTAGTGGTACCATACAGAAGGAAAAGTCAATAGAGGTTTCAGTATTGGGTAAACCTGTAATGTCTATATCTCCTCTCACAAAAGTTGTCAGTAAGGGAGCAACAGTCCTGATAGAATGCAGTGTAATAAGTTATTCTGATTTGTCAACAAGTATTAGGTGGTATAAAGATGGTCTCTTGATCTCAAGTAAGTGCCAACTTTAACCAAGAGTAAAAGTATGTATAAAAACTTAATGCTGTTCTTCATCTTGAAGTCATTATGAAGCCTATCACAAGGAAAAAGTTTTAAAAAATTCATTCCTAAATATTGATTATTAGGCTTTTGTTGTAATTATGGACAATTTTCACATATCGTATTGGTTAAAGTTTTTTTTGAAATCTTGAACAGTTACAAATTGATGCTGTGATAGAAATGATAGGTTGTTGTTTTAAGTCATTGAATGTTAAAACAAACAAATATGTACAGTTGTTAAATATTCAATAGACAATGGGCATTACAACCCCAATCCTCCTCTGAAAATGATAGTTGAAAGGATATGGAGTAAGATATATAAAGCAGAACCCTGATTTCTAAAGGATAAAAAGATCTAAAGAATATATGGAATACTATTTCTGTTTTTGTTGTTGTTCTTTATTGTCCCCCGCCGCACCGCTATGGTGGGACATAGTAATGGTCTGCATCCGTGTGTCCGTCCGTCCGTCCGTCTGTCTGTCACACTTTCTTGTGGACGCAACTCCTCGGAAACTGTGTATTGGATTATCTTCAAATTTTGTAGGATTGTTAGTCACTATATGTACTAGATCATATCGCACCACCATTTTGATTCGTCAATTTTTATAGGAGTTATGGGACTTTGACCATTTTTAGCAATACTATACAACTGGAGATCTTGTTTCCACATTGTTATACAATGGCAAATCTTGTGGACGCAACTCCTCAGAAACCATGGTCAGAATTCATTCAAATTTTACAGGATTGTTAGCCACCATTAGTACTAGATCATATGGCATCCCCATTTTGATTCGTCAAATTTTGTGGGAGTTATGGGACTTTGATTATTTTGACATTCCCCTGTCAGAGTCTCATGAATAATTCATGAATATGCATGAACTTTTCATAAACTGTTCATGAACAAATTTCATGAATAGTTCATAATTTATTCATGAACATTCAATGAACAATTCATGAACTAAAAATCGACATGAAAGTTCATGAACTGCAATGTACATGAACTATTCATGAAGAAAAAGTTCATGATTTTTTTTTGTTCATGAACTTTTCTCTTCATGAATTGTTCATGAACAATTAAAAGTCATGAACATTCATGTAGAATTGTTCATGAAATGTTCATGAACTATTCATGAAATATATTCATAAATAGTTCATAAAAAATCATGAACATTTTATGAACCCTTCAGTATATTCATGAACATTCATATTGATTTCCAGTTTATGAATACATAATGATTAGTCCTTGGAGGGCAGATTTTCCATAAGGTTTTGGATGGTCTTCATACTAATGTCTTTGCTAAGGGATCCTGTAATGCATTCCAACAACTTTGACAGGCTTTACTCTTGACTTTTTAACTCCACATATTTAATATGTATTCACCTCATTATATATTGAAGAATCTATTACATCCAATAAAATGCGTTACTACATTTAAATATTTTTTTTTAAAAAGGGAGATAATTATAATGTAAAGTATATGGAAGAATACTTTTGCAAAATAAAATTGTTCTTTCATGAAAAACTCAGATCTTCTGAATTGATTGGTATGGTTAGAAAAGATGTCAAATTCACCATTTATGTCATAAAATTTATAAATAGATTTTTGAATTCGTTTTTTTTTTGTTTTGTTTGTCCGTTGTCTGCATTTGTGTTAAGTTTATCTAAGATCCAGTTTATAAAATTCTTGAATTATTCAACAAGCATAACTGCATTAGTATTTTAATATTTCAGTAAAACTTTATCAATTTTATGAAAAGTCTGTAATACTTATAATATTTATGATTCACTTAACGTCATCAAAATTCATGAAAATTCATCAAAATTTCATAAACATTAATAATATTATTTAATAAGTCTCAGATAATTGACACTCTGAATATTGAATATACAATGTATTCCAGTGGTTAAAACAATATTATATAAGTACAGTTAATTATTTCTGAAATAATTCATGAATACCTATAATTGTTTAAGAAATTCAACGTATGATGCATAAGAACTTCATTAATTTTAATGATCAACCAACAATTCATCAAAACTTCATGAACATTCATAAACTGCTTTTATGAACAGTTCATGAATTTTATGAACAACCCATGATTCATCAAAACTTCATGATCATTCATAAAATACTTTTATGAATAATTCATGAATTAAATTCATGAACATTCATACATGAATTATAATGAACTTTCATGTATCATTCATGAATATTCATGAATCATTCATGATAGTTCATCATCTCGCAGGGGTTGTTATACAATGGCAAATCTTGTTGACGCAACTCCTCAGAAACCGCTGGCCAGAATTCATTCATATTTTACAGGATTGTTAGTCACTATTATTACTAGATCATGTGGCATGGCCATTTTGATTCGTCAAATTTTGTGGGAGTTATGGGACTTTGATTATTTCGACATTGTTATACAATGGCAAATCTTGTGGACGCAACTCCTCAGAAACAGCTGGCCAGAATTTATTCATATTTTACAGGATTGTTAGTCACCATTAGTACTTGATCATATCACATCGCCATTTTGAGTTCTAAAATTTTGTGGGAGTTATGGGACTTTGATTATTTCGACATTGTTATCCAATGGCAAATCTTGTGGACGCAACTCCTCAG
>MJUU01052581.1:19824-31570 GCA_002080025.1 Modiolus philippinarum | reverse complement strand
AGGTAGTACATAACAGTCTGTCATATGGCTTTTGTCCTTGACCTCAATTTCAGGGTCTCATGAGCATGTTAGTTTTTGTTTTTGTAATTAGGTCATTTTCTCAGTAACTGTAAGTGGTAGGTCAATGATATTTGATATATAGGTTAATCTTGGGTAGTACATGACAGTATGTCATATGGCTTTTGTCCTTGACCTCAATATCATGGTCTAGTGAGCAGTACATGAAATTCCAAAAAAATTATATGGTTTTTGTATGTGACCTCAATTTATGGTCCAGTGAGCATGTTAAGCTTCTCAGTATCTATTAGTGATAGGTCAATGATATTTAGTATGTGAGTTTGTTTTTGGTAGTACATGACAGCCTGCCATATATATGTGACCTCAATTTCACGTCCAGTGATAATGTTAAGTTTCCAAGTATCTATTAGTGGTATGTCAATGATATTTGGTATGTGGGTTGATCTTGAGTAGTACATGACAGTCTGCCATAAGATTTATGTCTCTGACCTCAATTTCATGGTCCAGTGATCATGTTTAGCTTTCCAGTATCTATTAATGCAAGGTCAATAATATTTGGTAAGTGAGTGTGTCTTAGATGGAACATGCCAGCCTGCTATTTGACTTGACCTCATTTTCATTTTCTGGTGAACATGTTTGGTTTTTCAGTATTTATTATGGTAGATCACTAATTTTTGGCATTTTGGTATGGGTGATACATGCAGTTTTCTATATTGCTTTTGTCAATTACCGTTATTTCACAGTCTAGCGAACATGTTATGTTTTTCCGATTAAGTCAGTTTGAGTTTTTACATCAGTTTTTCAACCAAGTAGGGATGGGCGAGACATCATTTAGGATCCACTCGTTTGTTCAATGAACTGTCTTTGTTTCTCACTTGCACTAGTTTGTATAAGGACAGTTAGTCAGTTACAAAAAGTTACATGCATGTCCAGTATTCTGTGGTTGGCTCGCCAAAAATGTTCACCTACTGGGCAATTTTTTCTTTGTCATGGTGTGGATATGTATTGTGGGATGATAACCATGCACGGCTGATATGAAAAGGTCATGATTTAATCTGTTTATTTCATACTTCCAATCTGCAAGTCTAACAATACCCAAACTGATATTGCAATTTCAGAATGAGGCAGGCTGACATGGCCATATCAGACTCGGGGTTTGTTGATATGGACTGTTCATTTCCAGCTACCGTAAAAAGCCATGTATTATCCGCATTTGTGTATAATCCGCAGGCCCTTTTTTGACCTAAAAATCCAGGGAAAAAACTTTTAGTACGCTGGAACCTTAACCAACAAAGTCTACATGGAGGTCAGTATGATTAAAGTTCTTTTGTACCTGTAAATCGGTTTTTAGCTCACCTGACCCGAAGGGTCATGTGAGCTATTAACATCACTTGGCGTCCATCATCCTTCGTCCATCCATCCGTCCAACCGTCCGTCAGTCGTAAACTTTTTCAAAAATCTTTTAATCAAACTTGGCCTGAATCATCACCAGGGTTTCCTGTTTGTATCCGATGAGTCCGAGGACCAAACAACATGGCTGCCGTTACTTAAAATAGCACATGGGGTAAATTGCTGTTTTTTGCAAATAACTCAATAACAATTACAGATATTAAAAATCTTACAGAGTCAAAGTAATCAGCATGACAAGATCGACATGTCCTGCGATTTTGGAGAAAATCTGATTACCCCTTTTGGAGTTATTGCCCTTTTTCCGAAAATTTTTCAAAATTTTAATGTATTTTATTTTATATAAAAGAAACTATAACAGAAAGAAGTCAACTTTAAATTGCAAAAATGTTCAGCATATCAAGATCTACCCACCCTGAAATTTTTTAGAAAATCCAAAAACCCTTGTAGGGTTATTGCCCTTTTTTCACAGAATTTTCAAAATTTTCATATTTTTCGTCTTTTATTTCCAAAAAGTTAAGTGTAAATTGATAAAATGTTTGCCATGCTGTGTTGACTTCAAAAGGGAAGTTGAAATTCATTTGTTGACTGCCATTTTTAAAAATGGCTGCCATAAAAAGGTGACATTGTTCGATTTCAATAAAATTTGTTTTCCAAATAGATATTGATGATGCAACTTCAAAACCAGTGTTGAAAATTGTTAGTTGACTGCCATTTTCAAAATGGCCGCCAAAAAAGCGGGAAAATTCAAGATTGTCAAATTTCAATAAAATTTGGTTTCCAAATAGATATTGCTGTTGCAACTTCAAAACTGATGTTGAAAATTGTCATTGCCCACCATTTACAAAATGATGCTTAGACTTCAAAACTGGTGTAGAAAGTGGTCCTTCTAAAGAACGTTTTTTTGTCACAAAAGCCAAACAAAGAAATATAGTAAAACATAATCAATACAGTTCAAGATATTGGTGGTGTTCCAGCTACCAAAGTTTGAGAGACTGAAGTTCAACTGTATAACTTACAATGTAAGCTTGATTGTCGCAACTGAAAGCCAGTTGAGCAATACAGACTCCCGGGAGCCTCTGGTCTTCACAATTTTAGAAATATATGTATAAAGTAAACTATATTATAAGGGGAACCCCTGCCATTTTTTTTTTTTTTTTGAAAAGGGGATTTGAATTGCTTTGATTTCAGCAATACATATTGCTTGGATTATAAGGAGAACGCCTGCCCAAATTTTTTTATGAATGCTGGTCTGAAATTGGTTGTAATGGATAGTGGAGCTTTCACTTGCCATGGAAACCAAACCAGAACACTGAATCTTTGAAAAAAGGTATTGTGCTTCATAGTTTTGTTCACAATATAAGAAATATGTTTAAACTAGAATATTAGGGGGAACCCCTGCCAAAATTTTTCATGGAATTGGGACTTAGAATGTTTTGATTTCAGCAACATGTATTATCTGAATTATAAGGGGAACCCCTGCCAAAATTTTTCATGGAATTGGGACTTAGAATGTTTTGATTTCAGCAACATGTATTATCTGAATTATAAGGGGAACCCCTTTCCAAATTTTTTTTGAATGATGGTCTGAAATGGGTTTTAAAAATGGGGCTTTAAATCAACCATGGAAACTGCTGAATCTACGTGCCCAGTTGGAACAATACTTGGTGACAACTGTCCATAGTCGGTACCTATCAAAGAATGTGTCTGGTAAGTCTGCATGTATTCCAAGATGGCCACCAGCTGGGGACAAAGTTCAACATTGGAGCCTATTGGGAAAAACACATTCAAAGACATTAATCTTCTCTGAAACTACTCGGTAAGTTGGAATCAAACTTGGTCACAATAAGCCTTTAATGGTCTTCTTAAAAAATTATGTCTGACAACTCTACACATCTTCCAAGATGACCGCCAATGGGGACCATTGTTTAACATTGGACCCTATGGGGAAAACACATTCAAAGATTTTCTCCTTTAAAACTTCTAGAAAATGAGCTTTTAACATTGGGTTAATTTGGGCTGCAGTCTATGTCAATCATGGATCAGATGAGCTATACAGGCTCTTGAGAGCCTCTAGTTTCATAGTTTATCAAGTACACCATTCTTTATTTACTATATCTGAAGCTGTTTCTGAAAGTATATTTAATGATAAAAAGGCTTAAACACGACAAAACTTGAACAAAAATAAAATCGTTTCATCAGTTAGGAAGTTCAAGTACAATGGAAAAATCGGAACAGGTTCGGTGCAGACCATCATATCCATGTTTATCATACCACCGCAAAAATTTTTGCAGTCGTACATTGGTATGGTGCTCTCGTCATCGTCGTCATTGTCGTTGGCGTTGTCGTCGTTGTCTGTAGACACTTTTGTTTTTGGTCAATAACTTTAGTTCCAGTTGATCAATCCTTATGAAATTTTAACACAATGTTCCTTGGCACAAAAGGAAGGCTTGGCTTAGTTTTGGTCATTGTGGCTCCACCCGTCTTTGAAAAAGAAGCCAAAAAGGGTTAAATTTGATGTTTTCTTATATTTGACTGTAGAATCTGTATTATTTATTGGATTTTGATGGGGTTTCTTTTGGTGTCCTCCTGAGGAAATTTCCAATCAGTAGTATGTCAACAGATTTCACGTGGCATGTACCATTCACGAGATAAATGGGGCACGAAAAGGGCGAATTTCAAAAATTTTAATTTTTTTATTTTTAGTCCGATTTTGATGCAGTTTTTTGCAGTGGATTCCTTATGAAAAATTAACATAGTGCTGCACCATCAGATTTTTGATAACTTGTTTCTTTTCCAAGCTATGAGGGGCCCAATGGTGCAAAAATTGCAAACATGTGGATTACCTCAAATTTTTATTTTTCATCTGATTTCATTGGGATTTTTTTCTTGAAATTCCTCTCATTGTAGGCTTTCAGTGGTATGTCAAGAGATTTGGCGTAGCTCTTAAAGTTTCCGAGCTATTAGGGGTCAAAGGGGCCGAAATTGCAATTTTTAGAAATATGTAAAATCTTTATTTTACATCAGATTTTGATGGGATTTTTATCTTTGGATTCCTCTGATTGCTAGGTTTCAGAGTTATGTCAACATATTTGGTGTAACTCTTACGGTTTTAACTCTATAAGGGGTCAAAGGGGCCAAAATTGCAATCATTAGAAATATGTGAAATCTTTATTTTTCATCAGATTTTGATGGGATTTTTAGTCCCCTACCGGCATCCCCGAAGGGGACTTTAGGTTTGCACTTCGTCAGTCCGTCAGTCCGTCAGTCCGTCACACTCAAGTTTTCCGGACTTTTTTTCTAAACCGTTCCACATATTGAGCTAATATTTGGTATGCGAGTCTACCATCATGAGTTACAGATGAAGTTCGTGTTTGGTTCCGGTCCACTGAGTTTGGACGGAGTTATGGGACTTGGACTTTGACTATTTCGGTAAAATATCAGATTTCCGAACTTTTTTTCTAAACCGTTCCACAAATTGAACTAATATTTGGTATGTGAGTCTACCATCATGAGTTACAGATGAAGTTCGTGTTTGGTTCTGGTCCACTGACTTTGGACGGAGTTATGGGACTTGGACTTTGACAGTATTTCGGTAAAATATCAGTTTTCCGTACTTTTTAGCTCACCTGGCCAGCTTTTGCCATCACTTGGCGTCCATCGTCGTCCGTCCGTAAACTTTCACATATTTGCTATCTCCTCAGAAACCACTGGACCAATTAGTACCAAACTTTACAGGAATGATGTATGGAAGGTCCTTTACTAAGTTTGCCGAAATTTTTCCAATCCGCCAAAAAACATGGCCGCCAGCGCTGAACTTAGATTTAACATTGGACCCTATGGAAAAANGGAGTTATGGGACTTGGACTTTGACAGTATTTCGGTAAAATATCAGTTTTCCGGACTTTTTTTCTAAACCGTTCCACATATTGACCTAATATTTGGTATGTGAGTCTACCATTATGAGTTACAGATGCAGTTCATGTTTGGTTCCGGTCCACTGACTTTGGACGGAGTTATGGGACTTGGACTTTGACTATTTCGGTAAAATATCAGTTTTTCAGACTTTTTTCTAAACTGTTCCACATATTGACCTAATATTTGGTATGTGAGTCTACCATCATGAGTTACAGATGAAGTTCATGTTTGGCTCCGGTCCACTGAGTTTGGATGGAGTTATGGGACTTGGACTTTGACTATTTCGGTAAAATATCAGTTTTCTGGAGTTTTTTTCTTAACCGTTTCAGATATTAAGCTGATATTTGCATTGTTAATCAACTACTATGGGTTACAGATCAAGTTGAGTATTGGTTGGGTCCATTGATTTTTGACGAAGTTATGGGCCTTGGGCTAGGAAAACTTTTCTTCAACTTTTTTTGCTGGTATCACTGAATTATTCCACCGGTAGGGGACTCCTGTATTGCCTTGCAATACGATCCACACTTGTTTTCTTTGGATTCCTCTCATTGTAAGATTTTCAGAGTACTGCCAACGTATTTTGCGTATATCTTACCATTTCAGAGCTGTAAGGGGTCAAAGGGGGCCAAAATTGCAATTATTAGAAATATGTGAAATCTTTATTTTTCATTAGATTTTGATGGGATTTATTCTCATTGTAAGCTTTCAGTAATATGGCAGTATATTTTGCGTAGCTCTTCAGTTTCAAAGCTATAATGGGTCAAAGGGGCCAAAGTGCAATATTTCAAAATATGTGAAATCTGTATTTTTCATTGGATTTCAACCTGAGTTTTTTCTTTGGATTTCTCTTGATGGTGGTCCGCAGAATTTCTTTGCTCTTACAATATCCTAGTAATAAGGAATTAAAGAAGCTAATTTTTATTTTCACTAGTTTGTGTCCAGTTAATTTATGTGTCAAGGTTTGTGTCCAGCAAATTACTGTGTCAACATTCATTTTAGTTTACACTTGTTCAAATTTCAGTGGTCGACATGCTGCGGTCGTATCATGCTGCGCTCGGCGTTGCCCTTTATTTTTTATTTAATTTGATTTGTAAGTCTTTCATTCCCTATAAACTGTTTTGGAATGTTATAATAAGCTACTTAATCCTATAATTATGCATCTTGGGCATGTTAAATGTTGTCAACATTTCATGTTTGTCATGTGAGGCAACATGATATAAATAGCTCATTGTCACAAAATCAACACATTACCGATCACGTGGTTGGTTGACAGTTATGGCATCTAATAAAAATATTCGTGTTCTAACATCAAAATAGCATTTTTTTGGAGGAAAGACCCATTTTTTACAGCTGTAAGGCACTTTGCAATTCAAACCAACATATTTAATTAGATCCACAATGTTATGAACAGCCTGTTTGGTTTGAACAGGGACTAACAATCAATCTTCTGGACCTAATGGCCAAATCCTCAAGTTGTATAGGGTTGTATAATTCGCATCCCCAATCCCCTAAAAATGTGCGGATAATACATGCCCTTTTATGGTATGTAATAAAATTTGTTATCAGTAAACTGAATGAAGAAAATTTTTACAGTGAATACATTATACTATATATCATAGGATAGCAAGATGTATGAGCAATTCCAGAACAATATTCTAGTTATATACAAAAAACTTAGTTAATGATGCAGTATTACTGTGGAAGTTCATTATTTGTGGACATCAATTTTTGTGGTTTAATGAAATATCACCTTTTCGTGGATACTTAAATTCATGGTTTGAAATGTCATACTTTGAAAATTTAAGGAAAAGATGCATTTAGTTGGGAGCCTAATTTCATGGGGTTTAGTGAACCACAAAATCCATGAAAATTGGAACCCCACCAACAACTGTACTATCACAGTATAAATTTAATTTTTAATGTTCAGAAGAAACCATTAGTTCTACAAATGATAGATTACAAGAAACTCTAACCATTCAAAATATACAGAAGTCAGTTGTGTATGGATGTAATGCTCGTAATAATGGAGGAATAGGACCAACCGTGAAGTCAAATATTACTGTTATCATCCCTGGAGGTAATTATACTGTATCAAATATTAAAGTTATCGTCCCTGGAGGGGCGCATGACATTTGCGCTGATTTCATTTTATCATTTGCACAGATTTTATTTTTCATTTGCGCCTATTTTTTTCCATATGGCCCATGTGAATTACATGTACTTTGTATTACAAGAAGATTTGTTGGTTAAACCTGGAAAAGCGGTGAATGCCCCATTTAAAATATACTTCATTTTGATTATTTTGTTACTATTTTAACATTATTTTTGAAATGGCGAAAGTTGAAAATTCCAAGACAAAAGTTGGAGTAAAAATTGAGATTAATTATAAATAAGTAACTACGAAAAGCTTATATCAACTAGTACGTCAATAGTTCGAAGAACAATTGATAGGTCTTTCCCAAAGTTGCTTCAGAAAGTTCTCATTATTGATTCATAGGGAAAACCAACATTCTAAACTTAATATGTATATTTATAGACTCTATAACGTGAAATACATTTTTTTCAATATGAACTTGACGTCATTTTGAAGGTCAAGTCTACCTGAACATTTCTTGTATGAATATATGTTTGTATCTTCAGTGGTATTTGAGCTATAGACAAAAAACCCCTTATTTATACATTGAAAATCGGTTTTTGGACCAAACGTAACAATTGTAGGTCTCAACAAGACACACATTTTCTCCATTAAATTTCATCAGCTATCTGTTACGGTTTCCGTGTTTATCCGCTAACAAGTCTAGAGGTTAAAATAAAGGTCACCGATGACCTTTGACCTTGACCTTTTCAAATAGCCCCTGGGGAACCAAGAACAATGGCGTAGGTCACGTGTATCTATCACTTCCGGTTAGGGAGAAAATCATTGTAAAAAAAAGCATCTTATTTTGCGGGGGCATAACCCCAGAATGGTCCATCAGACAATTTCGGACCAAATGTAACAAATCTTTGTCGTGACCTAACGAACGTTTTTCTAATTACACTTCATCAGCTATCTTTTATGGTTTCCGAGTTCATCTGCTAACAAGGTTTACCATATTTGGTGATGTAACTCTGTTACTAAATATAGATCGGCTTCACAGGGTCAGTCTGGTCAAGCCCAGCCATTTCTGAATAATGGTACCAAGTATCAAAGTGATATCTTTTAAGACTATTCGGCAAATGTTGGAAGAAAAAAAAAGAATAAATAATAATAATAATAATAATAATCAGATGAAATACAAGAAGGTCTTTCCACCGAAGTGGGAAAGACCTTAATTAATTATACAAAGCCTTGAAAATATTGGTTTAAACTGGCTATAAACTGTGAAGTATAGTACTGTACCTTACTGATACCAATGTACATAAATGAATGTCTTGTAAAGACAGAGCCACTACAGGTTCTGTTTGTATAAATATGTTCTGACAGTTGCATTTATATTTCTTATTCCATTTTATCACCCTTTATGCTTTACTTTTAATCTGTGTAAGCTTTTTGGTTAGCATTTTTTAGCCAAACCATATAAGTACTTATGGAGAGAGATTTACCCTGTATTGACCATGAGGTCATATTTTTATGCTTCTGTAACAAAAATCAGGACATTTTGTTTACCCTTGTCCAACTGTTTGTCTGTTGGAAAGAACACATCTGTTTATTGGAGGCATGACATCCAATTGTTATTATATGACTATAATTTGTATTTGTTATACCCCCCGCTTTAAAAGTGGGGGGTATATAGTGATGGGGATGTCCGTCCATCTTTCTGTCCGTCCATTACACCTTAGGGTAACAATCTCTTATCCGCTACTCCTCCTGAACTGCTGAATAGATTTTCATGAAACTTTAACAGTCTTTGTGACATAATTTAGATGCGCACCTTCTATTTCAGAATTTGATTTAATTGATTTTTGGGGTTTCACCATAGCAAAACATGGATTTAGCCATTACAATACAAGGGGGTACCCATCTCTTATCCGCCACCCCTCCTGAACCACTGAATAGATTTTCATGAAACTTTAACACAGTCTTTGTGACATAATGTAGATGTGCACCTCTTATTATACCCCCCGCTTGAAAAGTCGGGGGTATATAGTGATGGGTTGTCCGTCTGTCTGTCTGTTACACCTGAGGGTAACCAACTCTTATCCTCTACTCCTCCTGAACTACTGAATAGATTTTCATGAAACTTGAACACAGTCTTTGCGACATAATGTAGATGCGCACCTTCTATTTCAGAATTTGATTTAATTGATTTTTGGGGTTTCCCATAGCAAAACATGGACTTTGCCATTACATTACAAGGGGGTACCCATCTCTTATCCGCTATACTCCTCCTGAACCACTGAATAGATTTTCATGAAACTTTAATATAGTCTTTGTGACATAATGTAGATATTGCACCTACTATTTCAGAATTTGATTTAATTGATTTTGGGGTTTCCTGTAGTAAAACATGAACTTTGCCATTACATTTCAAGCAGTACCCACCTCTTATCCGCTACTCCTCCTTTACCACTAAATAGATTTTCATGAATCTTTAACACAGTCTTTGTGACATAATGCAGATATGCACCTTTTATTTCAGAATTTGATTTGATTGATTTTTAGGGTTTCCCATAGCAAAACATGGACTTTGCCAGTACATTACAAGTAGGTACCCATCTCTTATCCACAACTCCTGTTGAACCACTAAATAGATTTTCATGAAACTTTAACACAGTCTTTGTGACATAATGTAGATTCACATCTTCTATTTCAGAATTTAATTTAATTGATTATGAAATGGGGGAGCGGGGGGTATGCTCACAGTTTATATTGCAGCAGACCACAAGTATTTTCTGACAAGGACAGCTAGATATGGTTTGGTATGGTTATAATTTGTATTTGGTTTCTATTGCAGCAGACGACAAGTACTGTCCTACAACAACAGATAGATTTGGTTTGGTATGGGAAAGAACAATAGAAGGTGTTATAGTCATCAAAAAGTGTTCAAATGAATTAACAGGTAACCTGAACCATAATATGCTGACTTGTGCATAGACACAAACAAATGTGAATTCATATGCCTATGATCATTAGTTCCTTTGTCCTTGACCTCAATTTCACGGACTAGTGACCACATTTAGTTTCTCTGATTAGGTCCATTTCTCAATAAATAAGTGGTAGGTCAATAATATTTAATATGTAGGTTGGTCTTGGGTAGTATATGCCTGTATGGCATATGACTTTTGTCCTTGACCTCAATTTCATAGTCTAGTGACCACGTTAAGTTTCTCCGATTAAGTCAATTTTTCAATAACTATAAATAGTAGGTCAATAATATTTAGTATGTAGGTTGGTCTTGGGTAGTACATGTCAGTCTGGCATATGACTTTTGTCCTTGACCTCAATTTCACGGTCTAGTGACCATGTTAAGTTTCTCTGATTAAGTCTATTTCTCGATAACTATAAGTGGTAGGTCCATAATATTTGATATCGTAGGTTGGTATTGGGTAGTATATGTCAGTCTGGCATATGACTTAAGTCCTTGACCTCAATTTCACGGACTAGTGACCATGTTAAGTTTCTCCGATTAAGTCCATTTCTCAATAACTAAGTGGTATTTCGATAATATTTAATATGTAGGTTGGTCATTGGTAGTATATGTCTGTCTGGCATATGACTTTTGTCCTTGTCCTCAATTTCATGTAGGGGAGTAACGATTCACCGAAGTTTCGATGAACAGCGTTTTTTTTTGGTTCGATTTTCGGTTCTTTAGACCCGTATTTCGATTCGGTTTCGATCCGGAATGTTCAGTATGTTACAAACGAAAGCTTACAACTCAACCACAGACAAAATGACCTGTGATAGCAGCATAGTCAATGCAAATAACATATTTCCACTATAAACGTGCCTACTTGTGTAACCACTCACTATATACGTCAAAATATTCACGAGAAGATGGCAACAGGAGCCGAAAATCTTCGTTTTGTTGGAGGAAATAATCTAATGTAAACTTCCGGTTGTACCGGTTTGACTAATTAAAGCTAAAGAGTAGTAACAAACAAAACCAACTACGGGCGTGTAATAGATCCGACCTGCCAACCGTAGTTTTTCAGTTTGCTTCAAATATGAAACTTTCAGAGCTAAGACAGCTTTTGAACAGAAAGGATTTACAATTACTTAGATTTTTACACACTTCCAGATTGAGTTTGCTAAAAATCACTAAATAATAAGATCTGAGATTAGTTTTAAGTATCAGAGCTATAGTTGTTGGAGCAAACAAATCACTGGATTACTTTTTACAATAGAAAAACAATGAAAAATGCTAAATAAACTGGTACATTTTATCTGAGAACCAGATAATTAATTTTACGTGGCCTTATAAAT
>MJUU01052581.1:4317-16439 GCA_002080025.1 Modiolus philippinarum | reverse complement strand
TTGAAGGGGAGATAATTTGTCTTTGAATATTTTCTGGAAAAAATGGGGGCGAGCCTTGTCAGCACATGTTCTTCTAAGCAGGTACTTGGATATTGATGAAATTTTACACAGTTGTAGTATACCACCTGAAGATGTGCATGAAGTTATATAGTTTCTGTCTGATATTTTGACAGGGAGATAATTAGACTTTGAATATTTTCTGGAAAAAAAAGAAGGAGGTATATCATTGTGTCCATACTTGTATTGTGTACACATTTCTGCTTTGTCATAAATTTGTCGGCGGGCATATGTGTCTTATAGACACATTCTCTAGTTTATAATTATTTGATATATATATTGTACATAGCTATGCCTTTAATAATTTAAGGGTTTCGATTGCAAGGAGGCGGGGGCATCAGTATCCCATGGACACATTATTTCATTTTTTATCGTATATTTAGTTTGAAACGAGAATCCTGCATCATGTAATATGGATGTCATCTTTTGTACTGTATTGTCATGCTGTCATGAAAACGATATCAGTCATGGCTGCTACCCTAATACACACAAAAAAATCTGTATCAAAAGTCACATGTTATTTTAAATAGAAAACTTATTAGTAACACCTTTGTTCTAGCTGTTACAAATATATGATAAATAGGATCTGACATATGGGTAAATCTGTATTACATGTTGTATCAACCCTCAGGCAAGCCTTCTGGATGATATTGGGGTCTTTAGTGGAGGGGGAACCTTGCAAAATAGTTCCTTTGATGATACAAGTCCATAAATTGGTATGATTCTTCTGTATGGTGTTCTTGATGAGATGAAATAGTGTGCCACATCAATTGTTCATTTTTCAAGATGGCCCCCGATTTTCAAAATGGCGTCTACAGCGGTATTAACATTATGTACAATACTCCCATAATGGTAAATTGCAAATCGTTTTAATAGATAATAAGTAACCTAGACTTACAATAGAAGATGTTAAGTACTCAATAAAATGACCTTTTAGACTTTTTTCTTTTGTGCATGCGCTAAATGCTCAGATGTCGTACACAATTTTGTTCAAATTTCTTCACAAGTACAACTACACAATGCTGTGCATTGTAAACCCTATCTGTAGCATTCACAATTCCCGGAACAATTTCTTTTACATCCACATTTAAAAGCTGTTGGCACAATGCTGCAATTGGTTGCAAGCTAGTCTAGTATGGTATCCAAACACTATCATCTTTCTGCCAACCCCATTTATCTGGTGATGGTAATATCATGATCCGATCCAATGACTGACCCCAAGTATGCGCAGCTTGTAAGACAGCTCTCTTCACATGTTCCACCAAAGCTGCCATAGACGGTGGTCATTGAATGGCTTAATTTTGTTTACGAGCAAACAAATCCAGCCTTGCTTCATTAACCTTGCAGTATGATTCGAACTTCCACGGTCATATGACTATGAATTCCTCAATCACTTTCATGTCTTCAATAGACACACCGTCAATTGGGTTGCTTAATCTGCTAAATACCTGCGTTGTCCCCGGGCAAACATTCCATGCTTGCCAAAATGACTTCTTTCCCTTTCCAACGAAAGCCAAAACAGTATCACAGCTGGAGAAAGCTTGAAAAAACAGAATTGATCCTGATTTTGGCCCCAGTGCTCTTGACATTTCATGTAAAGGGATCCATCTCAAATCCTTTCCTTTGCCAAATGCTACCCAAAGTATTTCCACATTCAGTTTTTCAAACAAAACAACTCCTATTACAACAACATCTGTATCAGAACTCACTATCATAACACTGTCTCTCCCATTTTCAGCGGCATGCTTAGCATGGAGTAGCATTCTAGTATCAGCCTCCTCGTGGTTGCATGGCGATATTTGAGATACATCTATACCAGTATTGGAAAGAACATGTTCTTCTCTGGTCACAATGATGTCTGCTGTAACTGCCAACCCCGTCAACTTCTCTGCAAGGAATCCAAACAGTTCTGTCTTGTTTTCATCACACCTCAGAAACGTATTCCAAGACTTTGGTGGTTTTCCTTTAGCAGTGACTTTTCTTCTTCCACCTTTTCCACATTTTCGTCTGGTTTCACATTTCAAGATGTCATCATAATAGACATCAAACACAATATCTATGCGTTGGTGTTGACGTGCAAGATGTTCAACCTGTGGCAAAATGACATCAGAAGCATATTCTTCAAATGTTTTGCATACTCCTTTGCATTAACCATTGCTGCTCCGTCTATTATGAGAACATCTGCAGGTGGTGTTGTATCAGGCATTATTGTTTCGCTTTCTAACACCTGCATCAGCTGTGAATTAGTGCCAAGAGCCCCACTTTGTGATATCGATGGAGGGTAATTCTGATTTTCATTCCGGAAAAAATCTTCCAAATCGAATTGTCTACTTTGACAAGAAATAAATAGTCTTGAGAAAAGATTGCAATCATCTTTTAAATTTGCAAGTTTGGTTTTGGCTGCAATGGAGTCTGACATTGGTTTAGATGAAAACAGAGGGAATTTATTTTTAGCAATAGGATCATAGAACCCAGTTTGTTCGTTGTGGTTGAATCTTTTTGAAAGAGATTATACTGAGCTTCACCAAGCTTTAATAACTTTTGAAGTGTTTCAGAAACCTTTGCATCCATTACATCTTTTGAATCAATTGTATAAAGATCAATAGAATCTTCTTCAAAAGGATTCCCCATCTCTAAAAATGCGGCCTTCAGGTTTCCAACATTTTCAAAAAATTGTTTTTGCATTGCATATATTTCTTTGTGATGTTTAGATTTCTTGACTTTCAAATTACCATTAGATCTTGAGTCAACTCGTCAACCAATCTACTAATCTCTGGTTCAGCTATGGTCCAAAGAGGTGACGGATCTTCTGTCAAGCCTATTGCACCCCAATCACCTTTTACAACTGCATTGTTTTGCTGGTGGGCTTGGCTGATTGCAATGCAGGAAAACTTGCTTTCTGTTTTCTTGATTGTGAAATTACCCTTTTTTAACTCGGCATATATACCAGGACGACTATTTCAAGGGAAAGCATGTCTTGTAGGTGAATTGGCAACCATCTAGCATAGTTTTGGTGATCGAGTGCAAAGAAATATTTAATCAATTCTGAAAGACTCTCAATGTAAAGTTGAAAATCTGATTATCTAAACAACCGTATTAGTGAGAGCACAAACAATTCCAAATTCAATATCAATCCACAAAATTGAAACTGTGGACATTCATTTTTGCGGACAGAAGACCATTCTAAAATGTCATTGACCAAACTGTCTTCTAAATTGGACTGATTTTCAAAGGAGTTTCGAAAGGCTTGTTTCATTAACTCAAAAAGACAGCATGCTGTTATCTGGTGGGCTCGTCTTGCCTTTGCAACATTTGAGACCGTAAGGAAAGATTCAGCAAAACCTGCAGATGCAATTTTAGCCTCTGTCAGTGCAACTACCCATCCTGATCCCATTAGTAAATCACCTTACAGTTTCAATGTTGCCATTTCTATGTGAAGAACTCCAAACATTATCACAAATTTTGTTCTACATACAAGTCAGGCCACTGCAATTGAATCTGCTTAGCAAGAACAAACAGAGGCTGATCAGCTGTCATAACAGGTGTCTGAGTAGGATTGAGAAACTTCGTTATTTCTCTAACTTTATCCATAGCATGCTTTATTGTAGAAACAGTCAGTGTGCCTGATCCTGAAGCAAAGGTAGTAATGATGTCAAGCTGACTTCAACTTTAAGGCCTCTTTCCATTGATGAATGTTATAATGACCAAGAAACTGCTTCTACATCTAAGACCTCTTGTGTCAAACTAACATGTTGAAGCCAATCATATTCATATCTTATGTTCTGTAGGAGATATGCATAGTCATGAACTATAAGCGGTGTTTGATTTATTGGAGGTGGTGGTTTAGACTTTAAAAAAGCAGGTGGAATGTTGATATAGAATTCAGGTAAATCAGGAACTTTCTTTGACTCAAGCTTTTGGGTATGAAATGTAAAGTCACGCCCTTCAGTTCTGTTAGTATCTGTGGGATGTTGAAAAACAGATATTCCTGTTCCATGAAATGAGGTAACTGCAGTTGTTGAAGGCAAATTGTGGTCGATATAATCAACAGCTGAAGTGGTCTACTTTTTGTAGAAGTAGTGGGCAAACTACTCCTTCTTCTAAAAAATTCTGAATAACATCATTTCAAAGCCTTGTCGAGATTTCCAATACACGGTCATATGAAATACAAATGCCATGCTGAAATAGAATATCAGTGAGCTTCCATTTCCTTGTTTTTGCAAATAGAAGGAGTCCAACATAGACTACAAACGGGGCTTCACGATCTGATGAGTGTCTTTGGCGAATGCTTGTGTCTTTAGTGGTTTTTTTGTGATAATTGAAAAGCAATAATGAGGCAATTGCAAGGTCGGAATCAGTGAACCCCGTTCTCTGGTTGGGATTCAATGGCAGGTCCGTATTCTATCATTGAGACTAGTTCCAAAAGTGAGCTTGTTATACAGTCCCTGGATCAGTCAACATTCCATTTTGACTGATCGTTGACTGGTGAGTGATCGCTGAATGATCGCTGAATCATGACTTTTGACGGCTGACGGATAGTAAAATTAACTGATGACTAATGAATGATGCCACTCTTGACTCNTGAGGTGTAGCGTTGAGAGCTCTGTACGCCGAGTCCAAAGTGAAATTGGTCGTTGGCGACGAATTGACATTCTCCTGCACTCTCGTATTTTCGTTCCCAGTCCTGTCAATGTTAACTGACAAATTAGAACTATTATGAGACATGTTGTTAACCTTCGCTGACAAGGAAGAAACATTCTGTTGAAGGGAATGTACCGTGGTAGAAAGTTTCCCAACTATTTCGATCAGTTCCCGTTCTCTACCCTGGCACCGCCATCTTGGTTAGATCGCGCACTACCATATAAGGAAAGTGGGCGTTCCTCTACTGTGTTGACATTTTCGGCAGTTACATCACGTTGCTGAACGTTTCTAGATCCCCTATCACCGACTGAATTTTCACTGTTTGTCTCTCTTAATAATCTGACAAGTGCCATTCGACGGGCATTTGTAGGAAAATTAATTCTTCGGTGTCTCAACTCCTCTTTAAGTCTAGCAATAGTCCAATTTTCCAGTAGTTCTGGATCATAATGTCTGGAGCTATTTTTGTTACGTAATGGCCCCATGTTTGATACAAGTTAAAAATGTAATATTTGAAGAGAATTTGGTGATCAAGTAGTCAAGTTTTGCATCAGTAACGTCCATGCACGGTGTACATTGTTTATCGTTTATTATTTAGGTCATTTTAGCTCTCCATCCATAGTCAATATTTATCGACAATTTAAAGTTCAAAATAGCACTATACCTCGTTAAAGAATTATTTGTCCATGATCTTAACATAAATGTCCATGATCTTAACACATAAAGATTACGTTTTCAATTGTTTTTGAAGATATATTTGTCAAACTTTAAGAACAAATTTGCATCCGACTGACCAAACTACCGACTTCATCACTAACTTCAACCTGGCATTTCATTGGTCAATACTAGGCTCCCTCATTAATATGAAACTGTGTACACCTGTTACATAACCCACTTACATAACCCAACTACTGCCAGATATAGATAACAAATGATGCATAAACTATAATTTAATAAATTAAATTGTCACTGATGAATCTTCATTTTAGTCATTAAATATATACCGGTCAGTGCGAAACTTTTCTTTTACACATTTTTTCGTTCAAATTCCCATGAAAATGAAAAAATGGGATAAAAACATTACTTATGAATCTTCATTTTAGTCATTACATAGACACCGGTCAGTGCGAAACTTTCCTTTAACACATGATTTTGTTCAAAATTCCATGAAAATGAAGAAAGGTGATAAAAAAATTACTGATAAATCTTCACTTTAGTCATTAAATATATACCGGTCAGTGCGAAAGTTTCCTTTTACATATTATTTTGTTCAAAAAACCATATAAATGAAAAAATGGGATGAAAAAATACTTATGAATCTTCATTTTAGTCATTACATAGACACCGGTCAGTGTGAAACTTTACTTTTACACATTATTTTGCTAAAAATTCCATGAAAATATAAATTTTGGTAAAAAAATTACTGATAAATCTTCATTTTAGTCAATGAATATATTCTGGTCAGTGCAAAACTTTCCTTTTACACATTATTTTGTTCAAAATTCCATGAAAATGAAAAAAATGTGATAAAAAAATTACTGATGAATCTTCATTTTAGTCATTAAATATATACCGGTCAGTGCGAAACTTTCCTTTTACACATTATTTTGTTCAAAATTCCATATAAATGAAAAAATGAGATGAAAAAATACTTATAAATCTTCATTTTAGTCATTACATAGACACCGGTCAGTGCGAAACTTTACTTTGACACATTATTCTGCTAAAAATTCCATGAAAATAAAAATTTTGGTAAAAAAATTACTGATAAAGCTTCATTTAAGTCAATAAATATATACCGGTCAGTGCGAAACTTTCCTTTTACACAACATTTTGTACAAAATTCCATGAAAATGAAAAAATGTGAGAAAAAAATTACTGATGAATCTTCATTTTAGTCATTACATGTATTACCGGTCAGTGTGAAACTTTCCTTTTACACATTATTTTGTTCAAAATTCCATGAAAATGAAAAAATGGGATAAAAAATTACTTATGAATCTTCATTTTAGTCATTACATAGACACTGGTCAGTGCAAAGCTTTCCTTTTACACATTATTGTGTGAAAAATTTCATAAAAATGAAAAAAAAATGTGATAAAAATTACTAATAGATCTTCCAATATTAATTTCATTTCCCGTTTAATGTATCATTAAATTTATAGATAAGAATTCACAGATTTTTTTATTGAAATAGAATTTCAAAGTATACTTAAGAAAAATTGATTTATTTTTATTCAATGTTCCATTTTTTTTTCTTTTTCTCTCGGCATTCGCACGCCGTTGTATTATCACTACAAAAACACTATAGCATTCCTATATTTTAATTAACCTGAATTGAAATAAAAAATGACGGGTGACGGATGACTAATGCAATCTGATTGGCTGAATGCTGAACAGTGACGGATGACAGATGACGAGTACAAACAACCTGTGGTTTAGGAACGATGACTCCTGACGGATGATTTTATGCTGACTGATGAATGATCTGACGGATGCCTTTTGAATCATGACTGATCGGTGACGGATCGATGACTCGTGACGGATCGCAAAAATGGGAATGTTGACTGGTCCAGGGACTGTAGCTTCTGACATCGACTCGCTGTTAAAACTTCCTTTGAACTGTATCTCAAAGAAAAAAGAAGGGAAACGGGGAATGTGTCAAAGAGACAACGATCCAAAGGGGAGTAATAACAACTCAAAGCCACCATAAGATCTTCAATGAACGGTGAGAAAACCCCACACCCAACGGCAAGTCGGCCCCGGAATAAAGAGTAATCAAGTTCAACGAAATAAACATCATCCTAGACTCCTATAGACATAAAGTAAACTTACTATGTTCACTCATGTCTTTACGAACAATATCCACTGCCTTTGCTAAATGCATGCAGAGCATCTGTATATTCACAAGCGGTTACTATAGCTTGTCCTACATCTTTTTCAAACAGAAGCACTACTTCCCGACCTCTATGATAAGCCTGTAGTTCTGATAATTTGTCAAGGATCCTTTCTTTCAACTTTGTTTTATTTATCTTTGATATTGATGATGAAAGGTCGCAAAGGTGTCTTTCATATAACAAACACAGATCTGCAAGTTTAAACACAATACCTCCTGGATTAGCTCTCTGGGCTTCAACTATATGCATAATAAGTGCGAGCTCGTCAGCATATTCTTCCTTACCTTTCTCCATTTATGCATCACGATGCATCATGATCCTTCAGTGCTTTCCGTTCTGGGTTGTAGAGTGCTGTCAAACATCTTTGGTGGTACTTGAATTCTTGTGCAACAACGTCTCCAGCACTTAATTTTGCCAACAGTTCCTTATCTTGCAATGTTCTTGCCCTCATTTAACTACATTGTCATTTCCTCTCTCATGTCTGTTATATGATTCTCTTCTTCACACAGAAAACATTTTGCCGTTTGTGATTTTTCCTGGGAAGTTGTCTTTCTCATAAACTTTGAAGAACCACTTTCATCTTCAACCTCAACAGTCCTTCTTTTTTGAGCTCTTTCAAGTTTAGTATTACTAAACATGATTCGACATGAATGGTGATACAGAGCTTTATTTGTAATGAGGGTATTATTTATGCCATGACCGTCATCAATTCGCCGAACATCTAAAGGAACGGGCATTTCATTTAATAGTTTGAACTCAATAAAAATAAACCTATCTGCTAGTTTTGTTAACTGAAAGGAAGAGGGATTATCCTTTTACCACCTTTAATGTTAAAACACACTTTATTGTATGGGATTCGACTAGGTTTCTACACCTAGCCCGATCGTTCATTTAATGTCATTTAACTCCCGTGCGATCTGTACACCATCCGAAGAACTAAAACCTGTCCTTCTTGGCTCGGCTTTCCCGCGTTGGCACGCTCCGTCAATTCGGATACGACACCTTGACCTGAATGGGGCGAATCAAGAGGTATTTGGGAGACTTGAAAAAGCTGACACTAAAACCCATGCTGAGTTTCACGGCAGCAAGTTCCACCATTGTGTCCTGGTAGTGTCAGCAACTTACTATTATCAAAAAGTTTTTGCAATTATAGATGGACAAACAGACAGACAAGACAGACAAAGTGGAAACTAAAGGACATCCATATCTTCAGTATTTCATTCTAAATTTGTTTGGTTCTCAAATTTAAGAAAGAATTAAAAAAGACAATAGGAAAGAAGTAGCTCATTTGTGGATAATAAGATATCTAAAATAACACAATTTAGCTGCCATTTTGTTTTTGGTCGCCATCTAGACAACAGACAGAAATAATGTTGGCACACACTCTATTTTGCTAATTTAGCATTAGAAGGATATCCTGGCTAATTTTCACAAAAAGAACTATTTTAGTAAAAAACAGAAGTTATCCGCTACACTACTTGGTTTGATACAGCATGTGATACATATTGTAAGCGTAAATTCATTCCTGGTGTATATCTTCCAGAAAATGTTGATTTCTACTCACAGGGAATAAATATACTAGTGCACTTTATTCCGTCGGATATAATTCCCTAGGGTATTTTGGTTGCGGATTAAATACCCTAGGGTAGTTATGTATTCCGGAATGAATGTTTGTGGTGGAATAAATACACTGTTACATATTTACCCATGTAATATTCTTTATTTACAGGCTGATAAGTTGAAGGATGGTGTTGAAGTTGAGGAAGTAGACACAATTCTGGGAAAGTTGACTAATCTTACATATAAGGATAAAGGCCTGTTAACATCTGGAGATTTAATAATATCTTCTAGTACATTAGAGGGTGTGGCTATCCATGCTTTAGAAAGACCAAAATCACTTTCACCTACTCAGCTAACAGTAAGTATATTTGTTTATAATTTACTGTGACTTTGTTTTATTACTATATACCTCAATAAATGATGTTAATGACTACTGTAAATGTTTTAATTTTCACAAATGCTTATTTTCACAGTTTATGAAAGATCGACATATTGACAACAGGGGTACATTACAAACTAGCCTGTGTGACAAACGCGATGACTTCACTTTTCCAATAGTCAACTTGCCTTTTCTTTGTAGCAACATTCCAAAAGTACCAGCATATGGAGTTTACATCTTGCATCTCTTTCGCTACTCAAGGGCTTGTGGTCGTTACAGTGACTTCCTTGATAGAGCTCAGATGCTTACAAATAGACTACTTAAGCAAGGGTGCGTTACAAAAAACTTTAAGTCATCACTGCAGAAAGTTTACGGTCGACATCACGATCTTGTGGATCGCTATGGGATATCTGTTTCCCAAATAACAACAGATCTTTCCCTCTACAACTTAAGTTTGTTTTTTCTCTATCAGATTCAACTTTACTACCGGAGTTGACATGTTCAACACGGCGGGTGTCTTATAAGAAGCAGGAGATGCTGTTATGTGGCAGAAATGACCAATAAATAATTGTAATTTGAAGTCAGCAAAGATAAAACAAAATTGGTTCAAAATTAACTTTTAATAAGATAAAAATAATGATTTTACAAATTAAGTATACAATATATGACTTATCTGACAATAATGAAGTCCAATTAATAAACTGACTTCGTGAACCTTTTTCTGCTACCTTATTTATATACATTTATTATCTCTAGAAAAATCTATCCTCAAGATACAACTGGAACATTCTAATCAACTGACAATCACATGACTAGAATGATTATGTAAGGAAAACCTCTAGAAAATTCTATGTGTTAACTATGACATTTATATTCTAGAAATTTCGATATGTTCTAAGGTGTAATAACCTTGACCATTGTTTATTGTAAACAAGTTACATAACTAGGCCAAACAAATTACATAATATCAAGGCCATACAAAATAAATAAAATGCATTTTTAAAATATTTACAATATAAAATTGCTTATAACAATGCTAACTCTACCAGTACACCTGATTTCACCCATGGTTTTGTGACAGGGTGTTTTATTGTGCATATCTGATAAGTTTGTTATTTTCAGATTAGTGTGGACATTGTTTTAATTAAATATCATTTTGTATTTGTTTTAACATTTAGTGAGATCGCGTATTTCAGTATGAAATCCCTGTACTGAGCCTCTTCTATAATTTACTGTTTCCTGTCAACTGGTTTCTTTCAATTCTATCTTATTTCTGCTTTGTGTGTATCTTAAATCTGATTGGTTGTCAATTTTGGAGCAACAGTGACAAATTTGTAATGGCCATTATGGCAGACTGTAATTGTAAAAGTTAAATATTTAAATCTGTGCCATGATTACTATTTCCTGAGTATTGCACGTTTCATATCTGGAATGATACTTTATTTGGGAACATCATGATTCATTTAATGATGTTGTGATTGACAGCTACTGTGAATTTCTGATGACTAAGAGAATGGCATTTTGTGTAGTCGTATTATTATACAGTTGATTACCTTGCTCCATAAGCGGGGTAATATTGTATGCTGTAATAAAAACTTCAGAACCCTAGATGGACTCTTGATTATTTGTGCCACTTATCAGAGCCCCATTACATTTTTTTATTGGGTCTGTGTTGTTCATCTGTATGTATGTCTTCATTTTTAGCCAAGTTGCGACGAAGTTGAACTCGGCTTATAATTTGATGAATGGTGTCTGGGTGTCTGGACGTCCGGGTGTCAACTTTTTGGTTTCCGCATGATATCTTGAGAATCACATGTCATATCTAAATAAAACTTGGCACACACATGAGTTATGATTAGAGGAAGATCCCTATTGATTTTGAGGTTTGTGCGACAAAGGTCAAGGTCACAAATTCTAAAAATAGAACAAAAATTTGACTTATTCGTTTCCACACAATATCTCCAGAACCACATTACACATCCAAATGAAACTTGGCATAGACATGAGTTATGATTAGAGGAGGAACCCTATAGATTTTGAGGTCTATGCAACAAAAGTCAAGGTCACAACTTCTAAAAATGTAACAAAAATTAAACATTTCAATAAAGCCTAAAATCACATGTTCGGTATTATTTGATAACAAAAAATAGCTAAAAAAATTTTATTGTTCATACAAAAGTAGTTTTTATATTGCAAGAACACGTAAATTCATTTTATAGTTCTAATTATGTTCACCAACAACACACTTTTTTTTGGGTGTCAACAACTTAAAAATTAGATAGAATGAAAAGTCAGAATTAAAGAAAGGGAGGTAAGAAAACTAAGGGAGGTAATTAATTTAATATGAAGAAGTGTTCAATATTACTAAAAGTTTTTTGCAATGTCCAGTAAAAATAAAATCTTAGATGAAAAAAAAATACATTTGTGTATTCTGATTTTTTGTAAATTATTGATTTCAGCAATACATATTACCTGAAGTATAAGGGGAACCCCTGCTCAAATTTTTTTTTTTGAATGGTGGTCTGAAATGGGTTGTAATGGATAGTGGAGCTTTCAGTTGCAAACCAGAACACTGAATCTTTGAAAAAAAA